>APFE030762556.1:10423-27790 GCA_000404065.3 Pinus taeda | reverse complement strand
TTATAAATTACTAATAGTAATTTTTAAGCTCCAGGTTTATCATAACCCATGGTATTGACCCATGGTATTCATGTGAGCATAGACTATTTAAAGGGGAAATTCTATCTTAGATCAATCTTAATTCTAGGTCTACCAAGTGCTCAGAGGGATAAATAGATTTCATCCCCCTAAGAGTGGTAGATGTGGAGTTAGATGGATATAGGTTGGTTTTTATGATAATGAAGATATTAAATAGACTTAGGAAATTATATTGTAAAAACATCTTAAGGTGAATGGTTAAAGCATAGACATTGGACAAGTAAATTTGTATACTTCTGTTTTAAACTGAAACAAATCCAGGGCTAAAAGGAATGGATTGATTGCACTAGTCATCCTTCTATAACTTTCCAACATATGCTAGAGTAAACAGATTGTAATTTGGGTAATTTTTCTAATTGCAAACGAGAACATACTTGTGTATTGGCAGGGTGGTTACGAGGTCCCTAGAAGTGGAGTAAACAGATTGTAATTTGGGTAATTTTCTAATTGCAAACAGAAACATACTTGTGTATTGGCAAGGTGGTTATGAGTTCCCTAGAAGTGATGAATTTGAATTTTTCTTGGTTTTATATATAGTATTAGGTTTTTTCTCATGCTTTTTTTGAATGGCATGGGTGAATTTTATCTTACACCCACTAGATTATCGATATGTAATTTCGATAATTTTGATTTCAAAAGATATTTTAAAGAAATGAAATGATTTCATTTTTGTATTCAATAAACACAAGATTTTATAATTGAGTAAAATATTCGCCATGCCTAGTAAGAGATTCGCCAGAAAATTATATATACATATCATATTATTGATAAAATCGCCTTCCATTTTTCCTATATACCATGGAGATTCGCCCATTTATTATACATGTAAATTTAGGGGGGGTTCTTAAAATTTTCCCTGGAAATAAGTTATGAGTTTTGGGCATGTGGTATTGATAAGCCAAGGTATTGGTCTATGGTATTGTAACGTAATAATTAAAAGCCTAGATCCATAACATAATAGTCAAAAGTCTAGATGTCCCATGGTATTCATAAACAATGGTAGTAGCTATTCTTTCCTCCTCTCGCTCTATATCTTTCTCTTGTGGGTGTACTCTTCCCTCATCTAGCTCTGTATCTTTCTCTTGTGGGTATTGGTTCATTTCTAGATGCAAGACATCTATATTAATTATTACAAATATATTGATTACAATTGACCCAACATTACAAATGTTTACTTACATTACATTATATTTCTCTTGTGGGTATTGGTTCATTTCTAGATGGAAGACATATATATTTTTTATTACAAATATATTGATTACAAATGTTTACTTACATTACATTTCTTACATTACATCTACACATGTGCCCTATACTGGGTTGTAGAGAAACTTTCCATGCAAAACGTTGGGAAAATATTTATAACCACCCTCACCTAATAAATGGTGGTGAGAGGTGAGGGGAAATACTAATTAAAATGTAATATTATTAAATTTTACCAAATATTTGACCCACCCTAAATATTACATTTTACTCTCCCCTCACTCCTAATAATTCTATAGTTGAGTTTGTTTACTTTTAAATAACAAATATAAAGAAAAATTAAAATAAGAAGTGGACTCGTTATTGGGTAAATGTAATATTATAGTATTATATTTTATCCAATATGAATTAGTAAAAAATGGATAGTGGTAGGCAAAAATATTACATAAAATGTAATAATTACTTTTTCCCTAATATTTCACACAAATATTTTATCCAATATAACTTAGTAAAGAATGGATAGTGGTAGGCAAAAATATTACATAAAATGTAATAATTACATATTTCCTAATATTTCCCCACCTCTACAGTGGCCAGTGACAATATATCCAAAAAAAAAAATTATCTTTATGGGCTACCATCATTTTCTACAACTAATTATGTATCTAAATATAACATCAAACTAACACAAATCTAGGGCAGTTGAATCCCCCCTTAAATAGGTTATATTCTAGAGGAATTCCATGAGCCAATACCATGGATTTTTAAAACCATGAGTAAATGCCATGAGTCATTTTTATTTTTTTAATATTTAATTTTTATAGACTTATTTTTATTTTTAACACAATTAATTACTTGTAATAAACACACTACTTTGTAAAATACATATATCTGCATGCAAGAAATAATGACTAACGTGTTAGTTCTTTTCAGAGAAAATGACATGTTAGTTTTGTTTTAGAGCAACATGACATATATTTGTGCATAAAATAGATTTTCTAAATAGTTCTATCTTGGGAAAGATGCTTTCAGAAAAGAGACTTGCATTTGTATTAATATTGGAATACTTGCATTTGTATTAATATTGGTTTCAACCTAGAAGAAAATAGTTTCAGATTGACTACAATGAAGATTGTTTGTAATTGACTATATTCTTAGTATTCACATTTTCTATCTATCAAAATTGTTACATACACACTTTTCACTCAAAATTTTTATTTCATAATTTTTCATCATTCAAGTTACTAATAGTCTCTCCCATCTCAACAAATTGAGGTAACTAACAAATAGAGAGAGAGAAGGAAATAAAGAGGTGCATCTCAACCGCACATGACTCACACCAACCTAGATCCATCTTAACACCGGATTATCAAGGGCCGAGAGGGATCAAATCTCTCAAGGTGAAAACCTATTGTCACACCTATTAGTTTTTCCATTTTATCATATCGATCATATGAAAGGAGTAGTTGGAATCAAAGACCATTCAAATATTTAACTCGATCTATTGTAGAAAACAACACACCTATCTCTCTTCATCTCTAATATTAATAGCAGTTTTCTCGAAATTCAATCATTGTGACTTATGGAGTGTTAAACCCAAAATAATTTTCAATGGTAGTTATTTTCTATTACCGTGTTTGAATGAAAGGTAATTAACAATGTTGAATGATGAAAAATGAGAATAATAAGAATGTACCCAATTATAAATAGTTTATAGTTTCAAGAAGCAAACATTTGGGGTAAGAAAACATTTTATTTAGGATGATAATTCAAATATTGTATTTATGGTTGAATATTTTTTATGTGCTTGCACTGAGAGAGAGAGTGTATGTTTTTCAGGTGAGAAGGAGAGACAAGAGGAGATAGAGACATAGATGGGGGCGAGGGGAAGAAGAGAGAGGCAAGGACAAGGAGGGAGGAAGAGATATAGATATGGAGAGATAAAGGTTAGAGAGAGAGAGAAGGGGAAGAGAGAGAGAGGGAGGGGAAAGGAAGGGAGGGAGAGAGAGATAGATAGATGTGGAGAGAGAGTGTGTATGTTTAGGGGCAGAGATAGAGAGATAAAGAAGGAGAGACAATCGGAGATAGAGATATAGATGGAGGAGGTAGAGATGTGCTTACACTGAAATCAATGCACACTATTAATCTAATTACTTTGAAATTAATGTACATCATACATATTGTTGCATCAAATTAGAAATTAACATCTACACTAAAATTAATGCATCTAGTGCAAACAATCAAATAGGATTAGAAATCAACATCTATACTAAAAACAATGCATCTAGTGCGAGCAATCAAATAGGATTAGAAATCAAGATCTACACTGAAACCAATGCATTTAATGCAAGCAATCAAATATGAGTATAAATCAACATCTATGCTGAAATAAATGCATCTAGTGTAAGGTATTAAATATGATTAGAAATCGACATCTAAATTGAAATCAATGCATCTAATGCAATCGATAAAATAGGATTAGAAATCAATATCTACACTAAAATAAATGAAATCTATGCAAGCAGTCAAATAGGAGTATAAATCAACATCGACACTGGAACGAATGCATCTAGTGTAAGCTATTAAATAGAATTATAAATCGACATCTTCATTGAAAACAATGCATATAGCTCATGTGATCAAATAGGATTAGAAATCAACAACACATTGAAAATCTTAAATATTCATGATTGTCTAGATCTAACTTCTATGTTTGTATTTGTCTCTGTGAGACTCTTTCTTCTTCCCTCTCTCTCCACCTTCCATTATGTGTTTATATCCCTCCCCCTCTCCTTCTCTCTCTTCTCCTCCCTCTCGCCCGTCTCATTCTATTAGCCTCTCCCTAAATTTCTCTATCTTTCTCTTATTTCTTCTCTCCCCTTGCTATCTATAATTATACCTCCCTCCATCTGTCCTTATTCGTATCTCTATCTCAACCCCCTAAACATATGCCATGCTTTCTCTCTCTCTCTCTCTCTCCATATCTAGCTATATATCTATCTCTCCCTCCTCCTCTCTCTCTCTCTCTCTCTCTCTCTCTCTCTCTCTCTCTCTCTCTTTGCCTCTCTCTTCTACCCTCTTCCCTGCCCCATCTATATCTCTATCTCCCCTTGTCTCTTCTTCTCACTCACAAAAAATGCACACTCACTCTCCATATCTATCTATCCCTCTCTCCCTCCCTCTTCTTGTCCTTCTCTCTCTCCCTCCTTCTCTCTCTCTCTCTCTCTCTCTCTCTCTCTCTCTCTCTCCCTTGTCACTCCTTCTCCACCTTTCTCTCTCTATGTCTTTCTTCCCCTTCCATCTCCATCTCTCTCTCTCCTCTCTCTCAATTCCTCTCTCTTTTTCCTTCCTCTCTCTCCCCTTCTCTCCCACCTACCTCCGTCTCTCCCCCAATCATACACACACTCTCTCTACACCCTCCAACTCTGTCACTATCTCCCTCCCTCTCTCCTTACCTCTCTCCTCCTCTCTCACCCCTCCATATCTATATCTCCCTGTCTCTCTCTTCCCCTTATTTCCCTATATTCATCCTCTCATTTTCTCTCTTCCCTCGTCTCCTCTCTCCCTCATATCATCTTCATCTCTCCCTTGTCACTCCCTCTCTCCCTCCCTCTCTCCTCCTCCTCTCTCTCTTCCTCTCTCTCTCACTGCGTCTCTCACCTTTATGTCTCTCTTCCACACTCTATTCCCCCTTGCATGTCACTCTCTTTCTTAAATATGATCCCATTTTATTGTAATTAAGAAAGTATCTAAATTAATAAAAAACATAATTGATTGTAAAATATTAAACCTATATTTTGGATCAATCATGTTAAAGAAAGTATAATAAAAACAAAAAATTAAAAGAATCACACATTATATTTCCTCTATCATTTGTTAATCACTTTGCTTTTCTAATCACTTGGATCCTTGGTTAAAATGCATCTACCCTCGTTCTTTATAATATTATTTATACTATATAAATTTCATATCTGTATATATAAAACTATTCTCATTTTTTTAATTTATTAAATCTTCCATTTAATCTCTATGGGAATATTGTTAGTAGTCCTGAGGATGGAGGGTTTATATATGTTTTAAATAATACTTAGAGGAGGGGTGAATCAGTATTATCAGGTCAATTATTTTTCATTTCACAATCAGATTTGTATATGCTACTTCAACCAGTAAAATCTACGTATGTACGCAATTGCAGTTAAGGAAACTAGCATATAATTAAAATATTCTTCAGATATTCATCATTAATCTGTGCATCAAACCATATAGACAGTAAATAGGAACAGTAAAATAGAAAAAGCAGTCACACACAAGAACACAAGATATATGGTGGAAACCCAATGTGGGTGAAAACCACATGTTGCAATTTGTCTCTATCTTTTTAATTAGAAACTTCTTTTTACAATGTTTCTGTACTAGTGCAATCTTATACCAGTACGCAGGCTGCTACCTTCAGAAGGCTACAATCTTCTCTCATTCTCCAGCTTCTCTTGGAAAGGAGCTACAACCCCCTTAGCTCTTGTACTAGTTGAGGTACTAGTATGTAGGTGCTGACCTACAGAAGGCTACAACCTTCTTTTTCTTTCAGGGACCACGTTTCATTAATTTTCAACTGTATCCATGAATAATATTAATCAAACATCAAGTATATCTGTATCAATTAATCTTCTTTGTACAAACCACTATTGAATCAACCAATCACTTCTCAGAATGTTATGACCAAAAATCAATAACAGTAACCAGACACCCGTTCTGAACCCAGAACACTGTAACAATAAGTAGAAGTAGTTAAAACAGATTTCATGAATCATATGCTACTTCAATATACAGAAACCTGCGTATATATGCAGTTGTATTAAGGCCAACCAGCGTATACGCTGTCTTCACTTGCTGAACCCGTGTGTATATGCACTTCTGATGTGCCGAACCTGCATACAGATCTATAAAAGATAGTTTACCCTTTTCACCTAATCGGACAATAGTTATACCAAGATTATTAGATTTATAGATCTAATCATGCTCCAAATATAATAGATCAAAAATCACATAGTGATACTACTATTCAAGCCTTAAGATCTTGACCCATCAATAGAACTTATCATTCTCCTTGCACTCAGGTTCCTCCTTGATTCAGCTCCAGCTATGCACCATAACGAAATGACCAGTGTTCTAGATCTTCCTCTTCATAAGATATTCAATGCTTAAGTCAATACCCTTGCTAAATGATCTCCTTCCCTTTTATAGTCTTAGGCCTTACATAATACCATGGTCCAAAACTATAAAGAATCAATACCTTGGACCAAATACCTAGGTTCAACACTTCAGATGAGATACCATGGTCAAAAACCATAGGTTCAAATACCAAGGACTAAATACCATGGACCAAAAGAAGTTTTCCCACACGTACGCACTTTTTCATGCATGAAAGTGTGTGCATACGCATACACGACTTTTGATCGGAAATCTCGCATGTATACGCGACTTTGTCAAAGGGAACCTGCATATACCTCCTTTTCTTTCATTCTGAGAGCCTGAACAGTGATCTACCATCTGAGTGAATTGCCATCAAGGACAACACCTGTGTCATAGAGCCAAACCTCTACCATAATGCCGACAATCTCCCCCTTTGGACTTGATGGCAACCTCACATTACTCAAATTCATTCTCCCCATTTGACTTCAAGGGCAAAGGGTTATGCTCCCCTTGAGTTCATACTGAAATCTCCGCTCTATTGTGCTGTCCATGCTCCCCCTGACTGTAGGCAAGGTCTGCAAGAATATGTTCTACAAGAAAATACATAGCTTTATACATCATAAATGACCTTCCTACCACCAAAGACTCATACATACATCGATCTCCCAACCAAGTGGGGATTGACTCATCCACCCAACTAAGTGGGGATACATCAAAAGTTTACACAAGATAAATTTAAGAATATTACATTATCCATCCCAGGCATAGTGGGGAAACTAGAGTAGGTCGTTACATAACCTTGATGAGAAAAGAAATACATGACATAGAGAGGAAATATCCACAACAAGACTATGATAATTATCAACAACTCTCATGAGCAACATCTGACAAACATAATTCAGACCAGCAACCATGTTCTCCTTTTGCACCTGTTCCCCCTGAAACCAAAACACTATGAACTTGAACCAAAATCTTCTAGAATAATGCCAACAATGCATTATTAGAGGAATATATATGCTCCCCTTGAACCTGTGCCAGATGGTCTCTATCAGGCCCATATCAGACTCCTTTCATCCTAATCCTGGCCTATTGATTGTCTTTAAAACCAACATATACGCGACTGTATCCACATAAACCGATGTATGTACGCAAATTCTCCTCATGAAACTCGCGTACACCTACTTTTCTCTGAAATAGACAAATTTCAACAGCAAGATGATGTATCAACTACTCCCAGCTTCTGTCTAAGGTATTCAAATTTCTCCCTGGGGCAGTGGTTTGGTGAGTATATTAGCAACTTGTTCCTTGGAGGGAACATACTCCAATTTGACATTTTGTTCAAGCACTTGTTCTCAGAGAAAATGATATTTGATCGTCATGTTCTTGGTCTTTGAATGCATGACTGGAATTTTTGAAATACTGATTGCACTTGTGTTATCACATAAAATGGAAATAGGTGGAGTACAAGTGATTTGAAAATCTTGCAAAATTTGCATCATCCAAAGGAGTTGTGAGCAGCAAGATGCAGCAGCCACATATTCTGCTTCAGCTCTAGACAAAGCAATTGAGCTTTTTTTCTTGCTGAACCAAGATACTAATCTGGAACCCATAAAGAATGCACAACCACTAGTGCTTTTTCTGTCATCCACGCTTCCTGCCCAATCTGCATCTGTATAAGAATGAAGTGTGAGATCTGTATCTCTAAGATACTGTAAGCCATAGTCTTGTGTCCCTTGAAGATATTTGAAAATTCTTTTAACCACGTGAAGGTGTGCTTCTTTCGGATTTGCCTGGAATCTTCCAAATATTCCCACTGCATGCATGATGTCTGGTCAGGTACTAGTCAGATAGAGCAGACTACTAATCAGGGATCTATAGGTTGGTTGATGAACTGCTGCTGAATCATCATTTGCACTGAGGCTGCATCCTGTTACCATACGAGTACATACAGGTTTCGAATCTTCCATGCCCTATTTCTTCAAGACCTCCTTGAGGTACTTGGTTTGTGATAAAATGATACCATCTTTATTTTGTTGGACTTGTAAACCAAGAAAATATGTCAGTTCACCGAGCAAGGACATTTCAAATTCTTTCTGCATCATCAAAGCAAAGTTTTGACTCATGGCTTCTTCATTGCTACCAAAGATGATATCATCAAAATATATGATAAGTATTAGCAACTTATCCTTATCAACTTTTACATATAGATTGCTATCTACTGATCCTTTTGAAAAACCTTGTTGATGGAGGTATTTATCTAGACAATAATACCAAGCCCTTAGAGCCTGTTTAAGACCATAGAGTGCCTTCTTAAGTCTACATACAAGTTTTGGATCATTTCCAAGGATGAATCCATCTGGTTGCTCAATATATACTAATTCTTCCAAGTCTCCATTTAAAAAGGCAGATTTCACATCCATTTGAAAAACTTTGAACTTTTGAAAGCGAGAAAGAGCAAGGAACATTCTTATGGCTTCAAGTCTAGCAATCGGTGCAAAGCTTTCTCCAAAGTCTATACCTTCTTGTTGAGCATACCCTTTACAAACAAGTCTAGCCTTGTTTCTAATAACATCTCCATTTTCATTCAGCTTGTTTTTGAATATCCATTTTGTCCCTATGACATTCTTATCATTTGGTATAGGAACCAATTCCCAATTTTTCTTCTTTTCAATCTCCCCAAGTTCTTCATTCATGGCCTTGACCCAGCATTCATCTTTGCATGCTTCACTTACATTTTGTGGTTCAGTGGAGGAGAGCAATGCTAGATAGCTTGAAGCTTCTGAAATGGTTCTTATTGTTTGTACACCTGCCTCTTTCTGCCCAAAATTTGAGTTTCTGGATGATTCTTCTGAATGTACCTGGATGGAGTCTTTTCTTCTATCCTTATCTGTTCTTCTGGTGCCTCATGGGTTTCTTCTTCATCATAAGTCTGATTTGATCTTGAAGGATAGTCCTCATCATCTTCGAAATCTTCAGATTTTACCTGCCTAGGAATGTTTCCTTCTTCATCAACCACTACATCAATGCTTTCAACAATTTTTCCAAGTCTTTTATTGTAACACTTATATGCTTTTCTGTGGGGAGAGTAACCAAGGAGAATGCCTTCATCTACTCTAGGTTCAAGTTTGCCAAGGTTTTCATCAGTCTTTTTGATGTAGCATTTGCTTCCAAAAATTTTGAAGTATTTTACTATGGGAGTCTTACCATACCAAAGTTCATGAGGAGTTTGAGTGATGTTTACCCGAACGTTTGTCATATTGAGAATAGTAACTGCAGCAAATGCAGCTTCACCCCAGAATGTTGCGGTAGTTCCAGATTCATCAAGCATAGAACGAGCCATTTGTTGAACCATTCTATTCATCCTTTCCACTACTCCATTTTGTTGAGGAGTCCTTGCAGTGGAGAATTCCCTTCTTATTCCATGTTCTTCACAAAATAAAAAAATTCATCTGATGTAAATTCCCCTCCTTGATCAGATCTGAGGCATTTGATTCTGCGATCTGATTCGTTTCCAACCAAGGCTTTGAATGCTTTTAAATTTTTGAAAGCTTCGTCTTTATGCTTCAGAAGTCCTATCCAACACATCCTCGAAAAGTCATCAATGAACGATATAAAATATTCTTCTCCTTGAGGTGACCTTTTCCTTGATGGACCACATACATCAGTATGGACAAGTTCAAGTGGCATGCTAGCTGATCCTTCTTTCTCAGGAAAATTAGTTCTGGTTTTCTTACCAAACTGACATGATTTTCATATTGTATTGTCTGGAATTCTGATGTCAGGGAGATCACGAACTGCCTGATATTTGCATGCTTTCCTTATTTGAGAGAAGCTTAGATGCCCCAATCTTCTATGCCATAGTTAGTGTTCATCATTCTTGCTTAGATAGCACTGTTGTTGTCCTCCCTTGAGTATGTATAAATTATTGGGAGTTCTTATGCCTTTGATCACTGTTTCTCCTGTATCAAGCTCACGAACAATACATCCATTTGATCAAAATATTACTTCATTTCCTTGATCACACATTTGATTGACACTCAATAGATTATGCTTTAGGCCATCAACATACATAACATTTCCAGCTTTGACCTTTTCTTTCAGAAGAACAGAACCTTTACCTTTTATGAGTGCAGCGGTGTCATTTCCAAATGAGACCTTCCTTTCCTTTTCTAAGGCACTATATGACTGAAGTTTTTCTTTATCACATGTCATATGTTTCGCGCATACACTATCGATGTACCACTGATTTTCCTGTCCTTTCACATATAAGGCTATCCCACATCTTTTTGGTTGTGGTTCTTTCTTTCTCCATGTTTTGGGACTCAATGAAGCTTGCTCCTTCTGATTTGTTTGCTGAAACCTACTCCTTCATTCAGAATCTTCATGACTGAAGTTGTTACAAATAGAACATTTTATTTCATTCTCAAGAGCAGAAAAGTTATTGTAGGTCCTTTTCATGATCCCAGTCATACGCCTTTGTTTTTGAGCTTCTCTAGTCATGAAGGTCTTGTAGGCAACACATTAAGCAGCTTTGTGACCAAAGTTATGGCAAGAGAAACATTGGCCACTGAAGAAATTCTTGCGATTATCAAACCTACCGACCAAATGATTATAGTTTCCATTGACATCCATTCTTGAGGCAAATTGAGGATGATTTACCTGTGGTTGGATGTAGCTTATGTTCATCCTTGAAGTAGATTTCCCCCAGTTTACTTGGTAATCTTTGTTCATTCTTGAAGTAAATTGTCCATGATTTACCTGGTGATCTGTATTATGCATTTGCTGTCAAATGTCAACCTGTTCACTTCTCCTTGTAGCATCAAGATAACTTTTGGAGGTGGATGGCTTCTGTGCTTGAGATGCTTCTTCAGTATATCCAAGACCTGTCTTGATTAGAGGAGAACGTTGCATTTTGATAATTTCATCTAAAGTTTCAGATCCTTTAGCAAATTTAAGATTAAGAGCTTTTGATTTCTCAATATATTTTCTATTTCCCACAATTTCACATTCTAACTTTTCATTATGTTTTTCTCTTTCAGTAAGTTGGAATGTCAAAGTATCTATAATTATATTCTTTTCCTCTAAACAAATTTTAAGTTTAGAAATTTCTTCATAAAGACCTTGTTCATCTATAGCATCCAAGAAATCATCATCTTCAAAAGCCATCAAAATTCTATAATCATTACATTGTTCATCTTCATCCTTATTTGAAAATCCATCACTGTCTTCATGTGTATAATATCTCTTCTTACTTACATTCTGTTTTCAGTTCCATCTAACTGGTTCCTTACCTTTGTCAAGCTTATCTTTATGAGGACACTTGGCAGCATAGTGACCTACTCTTCCATAAGCAAAGCATTTGAAAGGTATCTTACCTCTTAATCTTCCAGTACCCCGTTGAAGGTTCTTGACAAAGTTTGATTCTTCCTCTCCTTCTTACATATGTCCTGACTCATTGTAATCTCCTTTTCCTGAGGCTTTGAATGCGGCTTGTCTACTATCTGATGGTCCCCCTTTTCTCATTTCGTAAGCATTCATGATTCTGTGCAACTGTGACATGGTAATGCTCTGTAGATTCTACTTTTCTTCTATGGCAGAAACTTTTGAATCAAACTTAGAAGACAAAGAACTTAGAACCTTTTCAACCAAAGTAACTTCTTTTATTTCTTCACCCAAGTTTTTCATACAATTAACAATCTCATCTATACGTAAGAAATAGTTAGCCACACTTTCATCATTATGCATTTTGAGATTTTCATACTGAAATCTGAGAGTTTGAAGTTTTGCCCATTTTACCTGATCATCTCCTTCATCGCTCAGAACAATCTTTCCCATATTTCTTTTGCGGTTTTGAGCTACATAACCTTGATGAATTATGAATGAGATAGACTCTCTAATAGAGTATTGACAACCTTTGCATTTGTTTCATACTACTTCTTACTAGCCATATCTGTAGGAGTTGTTGATGGAAATGTGTATCCTGTTTCCACAATATCCCAAACTTCTGTACCAAGAGATTGAAGATAGGCAGTGATTCTTACCTTCCAATAGACGAAGTTGCTCCCATCAAAAATTGGTGGCCTGATCGATGCTTCTTTTCTGTAGTTGCTCATGATGATATATCTTCCTTAAAGCGATCAAGCTTCTTATGAAGGACTTGCTCTGATACCAATTGTTGGAAATAATACTGAGAGGGGGGGTGAATCCGTATTATCAAGTCAATTATTTTTCATTTCACAATCAAATTTGTATATGCTACTTCAACTAGTAAAATCCATGTATGTACGACTAGGAAACTAGCGTATAACCAACAGACTTGTAAATTAAATTATTCTTAAGATATTGATCATTAATCTATGCATCAAACCATATAGACAATAAATAGGAACAGTAAAACAGAACAAGCAGTCACACACAGGAACACAATATATATTGTGGAAACCCAATGTGGGTGAAAACCACCTGCTGCAATTTGTCTCTATCTTTTTAATTAGAAACTTCTTTTTACAATGTATCTGTACTGGTGTAGTCTTATACCAGTTCGCAGGCTGCTACCTGCAGAAGGCTACAATCTTCTCTCATTCTCTAGCCTCTCTTGGAAGGGAGCTATAATCCCCTCAGCTCTTGTACTAGCTGAGGTACTAGTACGTAGGTGCTGACCTACAGAAGGCTACAACCTTATTTTTCTTCCAGGGACCATGTTTCATTAATTTTCAGACTGGATCCATGAATAATATCAATCAAGCATCAAGTATATCCCAATCACTTCTCAGAATGCTGTAACAAGAAATCAGTAACAGTAACCGGACACCAATTCTGAACCTAGAACATTATAGCAATAAACAGAAGTAGTTAAAACAGATTTTGTGAAACATACGCTACTTCAATATGCAGAAACCTGCACATATACGCAGCTGTATTAAGGCCAACCAGCTTATACGCTGTCTTCACTTGCTGAACCTGCGTGTATATGCATTTCTGATGTGCCAAACCTGCGTACAGATCTATAAAAGATAATTTACCCTTTTCACTTAGTCAGAAAATAGTTATACCTAGATTATTAGATTTATAGATCTAATCATGCACCAAATATAATAGATCAAAAATCACACAGTGATACTACTATTCAAGCCTTAAGATCTTGACCCATCAATAGAACTTATCCTTCTCCTTGCACTTAGGTTCCTCCTTGATTCAGCTCTAGATGTGCACCATAACCAAATGACCAGTGTTCTAGATCTTCCTCTTCATAAGATATTCAATGCTTAAGTCAATACCCTTGCCAAATGATCTCCTTCCCTTTTATAGTCTTAGGCCTTACACAATACCATGGTCCAAAACTATAAAGAATAAATACCTTGGACCAAATACCTGGGTTCAACACTTCAGACGAGATACCATGGTCAAAAACCATAGGTCCAAATACGAAGGACTAAATACCATGGACCAAAAGAAGTCTTCCCACACGTACATTCTTTTTTTTGCATGAAAGTGTATGCATACACATATGCAACTTTTGATCGGAAATCCCATCTGTATACGCAACTTTGTCAAAGGGAACCTACGTATACCTCTTTTTCTTTCATTTTGAGAGCCTAAACAATGATTTGCCATTAAGGACAACACCTGTGTCATAGAGCCAAACCTGTGTCATAATGCCAACAATATATACCTAAAAAGTAATTATAACCTTTTTCCTCTTAGATTTAATCAAAAAATGTTATAAAAATATATTAAAATAAAGCATTTGTAAAATATTTTGATTTTCAAATAAGTTATGGTTTTTGGGCATGTGGTATTGATAAGCCATGGTATTGGTCCATGGTATTGTAACATAATAATCAAAAGCCTAGATCCATAACATAATAATCAAAAGTCTAGATGTCCCATGGTATTGATAAATAATGGTAATAGCCCATGATATTCTTCCCTCCTCTCACTCGATATCTTTCCCTTCTGGGTATTGCTTCATTTATAGATGGAAGACATCTATATTAATTATTAGAAATATATTGATTACAATTGAGCCAACATTACAAATGTTTACTTACATTACATCTACACATGTGCCCTATATTGGGTTGTAGAGCAACTTTCAACGCAAAACGTTAATCGGCTGAGGGAAATATTACAATATTATATGTTACCCAATATTTATTACCGGCGTCGCCTAATATTACATTCTTATCGATATTTCCCCTCACTCCTACTAATTTTACAGTTGTGCGTTCATTTACTTTTAAATCACAAATATAAAGAAAAATTACAATAAGAAGTGGACTGGTTGAGGAGAAATATTAGACAAAATGTAATATTATAGTATTATATTTTATCCAATATAACTAAGTAAAAAGTGGATAGTGGTAGGCAAAAATCTTACATAAAATGTAATAATTACATTTTTCTTAATATTTCCCCAAATGCCTAGTGCCAATATATCCATAAAAAAAGTTGTACCTTTATAGGCTACCATCATTTTCTACAACTAATTATGTATCTAAACATAACATCAAACTAACATGAATCTAGGGTAGGAATTCGACGAGTCAAGACCATGAGTCATTTTTATTTTTTTATTATTTATTTTTTAAAGGGTTATTTTTATTTTTAAAACAACTAATTACTTGCAATAAACACACTAGCTTTCCTTTGTAAAATACAGATATCCGCATGCAAGAAATAATGACTAATACATTAGTTTTGTTTTAAAGAAAATGACTAACACATTGTAGAATACATATATCCGCATGCAAGAAATAATGACTAACACGTTAGTTTTTTTTTTAGAGAAAATGACATGTTAGTTTTGTTTTAGAGAAACATGACATATCTTTGTGCATACAATAGATGTTGTAAATAACTCTATCTTGGGAAAGATGCTTTTGGAAAAGAGACTTGCATTTTTATTAATATTGGTTTTAGCATAGAAGAAAATAGTTGTAGCTTGATTGCAATGAACATTGTTTGTAATTGACTATATTCTTAGTATTCACATTTTATATCTATCAAAATTGTTACATTGACACTTTGCACTCAAAATTTGTATTTCATCATTCAAGTTAATAATAGTCTCTCTCATCTTAACAAACTGGGGTAACTAACAAATAGAGAGAGAGAAGGAAATAGAGAGGTGCATCTTGACCGCACACAACTGAAACCAGCCTAGATCCATCTTAACACTAGATCTATCAAGGGCCCAGAGGGATCAAATTTCTCGAGGTAAAAACCTAGTGTCACACCTATTAGTTTTTCCATTTTCTCATATCGATCATATGAAAAGACTAGTTGGAATCATAGACCATTCAAATATTTAACTCGAGCTACTGTAGTAAACAACACACCTTGTCTCTGTTCCTCTCCATTATTAACAGTAGTTTTATTGAAATTCAATCATTGTGACTTATGGAGTGTTAAACCCCAAATAATTTTCAATGGTAGTTATTTTCTATTACCGTGTTTGAATGCAAATTAATTAACAATGTTGAATGATGGAAAATGGGAATAATAAGAATGTACCCAATTATAATAGTTTAAAGTTTCAAGAAGCAAACATTTGGGGTAAGAAAACATTTTATTTAGGATGAAAATTCAAGTATTGTATTTATAGTTGAATAATTTTTATGTGCTTACGCTAAGAGAGAGTGTGTATGTTTTGCAGGTGAGAGGGAGAGACAAGGGGAGATAGAGACATAGATGGGGGGAAAGGGAAGAAGAGAGATGCAAAGATAGGAATGGAGGAATAGATATGGATATGGAGAGAGAAATGTTAGAGAGAGAGAAGGGAAAGAGAGAGAGAGAGAAGGGAAAGGAAAGGAGGGAGAGAGAGATAGATAGATGTGGAGAGGGAGAGAGTGTATGTTTATGGGATGAGACAGAGAGATAAAGAAGGAGAGAAAATGGGAGATACAGATATAGATGGAGGAGGTAGATATGTGCTTACACTGAAATCATTGCACACTATTAATCTAATTATTTTGAAATGAATGTGCATCATACATCTTGTTGCATTAAATGAGAAATTAACATCAACACTAAAATCAATGCATCTAGTGCAAACAATCAAATATGATTAGAAATCAACATCTATACTAAACTCAACACATCTAGTGCAAGAAATCAAATAGGATTAGAAGTCAATATCTACATTGAAACCAATGCATCTAATGCAAGCAATCAAATATGAGTAGAAATCAACATCTATGTTGAAATCAATGCATCTAGTGTAAGCTATTAAATATTATTAGAAATTGACATCTAAACTGAAATCAATGCCTCTAGTGCAAGCGATAAAATAGGATTAGAAATCAACATCTACACTAAAACCAATGCATTCTATGCAAGTAATCAAATAGGAGGAGAAATCAACATCGACACTGAAATCAATGCATCTAGTGTAAGGTATTAAATAGAGTTATAAATCGACATCTACACTGAAATCAATGCATATACTACATGTGATCAAATAGGATTAGAAATCAACAACCACATTGAAAATCTTAAATATTTATGACTTTCTAGATCTAAGTTCTATGCCTGTATTTGTCTCTGTGAGACTCTTTCTTCTTCCCTCTCTCTCCACCTTCCATTATGTGTCTACCTCCATCCCCCTCTCCTTCTCTCTCTTCCCCTCCCTCTCCCCCGTCTCATTCTATCAGCCTCTCCCTAACTTTATCTATCTTTCTCTTCTTTCCTCTCTCCCCCTGCTATCTATATTTATACTCCCTCCATTTCTCCTTATTTGTCTCTCTATCTCAACCCCCTAAACATATGTCACACACACACACTCTCTCTCTCTCTCCATATCTATCTATCTATATATCTATCTCTCCCTCATCCTTTCCCTCTCTATCTCTTCCCCTTCTCTCTCTCTCTCTCTCTCTCTCTCTCTCTCTCTCT
>APFE030762556.1:0-10293 GCA_000404065.3 Pinus taeda | reverse complement strand
CTCTCTCTCTCTCTCTCTCTCTCTCTACCCCCTCCATCTCCCATCTATCCCTCTTCCTCCCTCCCTCTCTTTGCCTCTTTTTTCTACCCTCTCCCCCACCCCATCTATATCTCTACATTCCATTGTCTCTCCTTCTCACCCACAAAACATACACACTCTCTCTCCATACCTATCTATCTCTCTCTCCCTCCATCTTCCTCTCCCTCTCTCTCTCTCTCTCTCCCCCCTCCTCACTGAATCTCCATCTCACCCTTCTCACTCCCTCTCCAACTTTCTCTCTCTACGAATTTCTTCCCCTTCCAATTCCATATCTCTCCCCCCCTCTCTCTCCTCTCTCTCAAGTCCTCTCTCTTTTTCCTTTCTCTCTCTCCCCTTCTCTCCCACCTCCCTCCCTCTCTCCCCCCATCATACACACACTCTCTATACACCCTCCAACTCTGTCACTATCTCCCTCCCTCTCACCTTCTCTCTCTCCTACTCTCTCCCCCCTCCATATCTATGTCTATGTGTCTCTTTCTTTTGTTGAAATATGGAAACAAGAATATTCCAATTTAATTTGTTCTTGAATTAAATTGTGAATTAAAATTGAATTTAGTCTTGATAGCTACATAAAAATAATTTATTTATTTATTTTAAATTAGTTAGTTGGAGAAATTTGAGTTAGAAGTCTTCCTGAAGTCACGCAAGAGTTATCCAAGATAAGATCGAGTTATATTTGAGTTGTAATTAGTTAACTCAGTTTACTGAGTTAAGTCCAGTTAAATTAGTTCCAAACTCTTTGAGGAACTAATAGTGAGTTAACAGCCAGTTGATGCATTAATGCACTCAACTAGTGCTACTCCACTTAATTGAAGATCCCCTCATCAGAAACTCATGCATTTCTATTATGAGAAAGACCCACTTTAGATTAATGTTCAAGGAAAGTGTACTATCACTTGCATTTGTTTTCTCATGAAGAAAACTCATGCATGCAGTCAAGGATTCATCCTTGAGGATTGCGCAGTTTTGAAGGCTTGGTTTTCCACTTGGTAATATCAAAATCATCCACAAGGAATAGCGCGAGGAAATGGGAGCTTGGAGGGTAGAGAGGAAGGCTGGAGAGAAGCCAAGATTTGCCTGTGAGCATCTATGAGGATTGTACTGAGAGCTCGCTAGTTGTGAGAGCTAAGACTTTGTATAATTCCTATGTATTTCCACAATGTATGATAATAAAATGGTGTGGGGTTTTTATCTGAGGATTTCCCTAAAGTATTTTCATGTGTATTGTGCCATTGATTCTTCTTCTTCTTGCTATATTCTTCAGCTCGATCTTTAAGCTTCCACAAATCAATAGTAGAAGTTGGTTATAGTATTCCGTTTTGATTTATATTACATTATCGGGTTAACCTATCACCAGATTTTCTACATGGTATCAAAGCTGTGAACAGTATACTGAGAAGAGAAATTGAAGTTTGAAGTTCAGGGCTGTAGGTGCAAATCGAATTCATATTGATCATACTGCAAGGTTAGCCAATGGTGTTCTATGGCTTCAGACTCGAGTATGCCTTGGAAGGTAGCTCAAATTACATAGGATGGAAAGATAGAATGGGTGTTGTATTAGAAGACAATGGATTAAAGAAATTCATTGATCAAGAAATCCCAAAGCCATCTTCAACTAATGCACAAGAGTTGGCTGAGTGGAAGAAGTGTGTGGCGAAGGAAAGATAGATCATCCTTGAGGGAGTTTGAGACCATATTATCTCGAGTATCCATGGGAAGAATACTCCATTTTCAATGTGGAAGATATTGAAGGACCTTTACCAGAATAGTAGCGACCAGAGGAAATTGGTGCTCAAGGATAAGCTTCAAAGAATCAATATGGAGAAGGGCTATACTATTTCCACATTTCTGAACAATCTCACCACCTACAGATATGAGCTTGGTAGTTTGGGAATAACTATTGTTGATAATGATATGGTGAGCCTCGCTCTCCTTGGCCTTCCAAAGAGTTTGAATAGCTACCAGGACTCTGTGAATGGAAGGGAGAAACTGTTGGATTGGGAATGACTGTAGTCAAATCTTATGTAAGAGGAGATCAGGAGGAGCACACGAGATGGTTCTTCATCCAAGAATGATGATGAAGAAAATCTGGCCTTATCAAGTAAGGCAAGGAAAGGGTAGGGGAAGGCTTCCCATTTCAAATCGAATTCTTCTCATGGAGGGAAGAAGGGTGACATGTCTAAAGTAAGATGCTTTAATTGTCATAAAATGGAACATTATGCAACTAATTTCCCATCAAAGAAGTCCAAGAAGGGGCCCTCGGAAGCATCATAAGGTGAGGCATTAGCCTCCCAGTTTGGAATGGACTTTACCCTCATCGCATGCATGGTGTCATCGATGATGGGTTGTGTCTGATATCTTAATAGTGGAGCCTCATCCTGCATGACTAGTGATAAAAAATTATTTAATGCCTTAGAGGAGAAAGACCTCAAGATTCACATAGAGATGGGTGACGACGGAAGGTATAGTGCTTCAGAAGTGGAGACAATTGCTTTTTAGAGGGAGCATGGAGCTCCTCTCACCTTAACCAATGTCATGTATGTGCCCGGACTAAAGAAGAACTTAGTATTGATCGTGATGTTAGAAGACAAAGGCTACAATGTTGTTTTCAATAAAATAAAGGAATTTTTAAGACATATAGCCATGGGTCAGACCAAGAGGATAGGGATCTAGGTGAAGAATCTCTATAAAATAGAGGTAGATGATTGTGCAACATTGAGTACGAAAGAAAAATTGGTGCAAAGCCAAGACATTAGCGAGTTCTGGCATAGGCGGTTGGGCCATTTGCATCATCGGGCTTTGAAGATAATGCAGCAAATATGTACAGGGCTTCCCAAAGGTAAACTTGAGCAAGTTGACACATGCAAAGGTTGTACCTTGTGAAAGTACACCAAGTCTTCCTTTCATGATCAAGACAATCAAGCAGAGGCTATCTTAGAGTGAGTTCATACTGATTTGTGTCGACCATTCTCGACGGTATCCATAGCGAAGCAAAGATATTATGTGATTTTCATTGATGATTATTCTCATAAATGCTCGATTTATTTCATGTAGAAGAAGGACAAAACTTTCACAAAGTTTTGTGAGTTCAAAGCTTTGGTCGAGAAAGAGTCAGGGAAGAATATCAAGGCCTTGAGAAGCAACAATGGTGGAGAATATGTCTCTCAAGAGTTTAAGGTCTTTTGTGCAGTGGAAGGAATTAAATGAGAGTTGACAGCACCTCATAAGCCACAACAGAATGGGGTGGCCAAGAGGAAGAACAGAACTATTATAGGGGCAACACGGGCAATGCTGCATGACCGAGGCCTACCACGTTACTTGTGGGCTTAGGCATGCAAGACAATGGTCTATTTGCAGAATAGAAGCCCGCATCACATACTTGGGATGAAGACACCAGAGGAAACTTTCTCCACTAAGAGACCAGATGTGGGTCACTTCAGCATCTTTGGCAAAGGATGAATGGAAGAAGCTTGAGTTGACAATAGAATTGGGGATATTTGTGCAGTACACTAATACACCTCATAACTATCAGGTGTACTTGCCTACCAGTCAGACGACAATGGTTTGCAAAGATTTCAAGTTTGATGAGAAAAAGGCCATGTGAGTTTCCCTTGAGAGGGAGCTCCAACTACAAGTTGTGGAGGAACTATTGTTCCTAAGGAGGAGGAGCCTCAGATTGATGTGGAGTAACCGCATGCAGAGGTTCCAGGAGTGGAGACATCCACTCAAGCGGAGTCTTCCGAAGATGGACATAAATACACAAGAGAAGCTGACAGATTATTGGAGGATGCAAGAGAGAATCTGGGAGCACCATCTTCTCAGCGCATACAAATGAGGTCACCTAAGAGGTACACTGGACACATGGCCCTTACTAGGGAATGTGTTGAGATGGAGCCATCTTCCTTTGAGGAAGTAGTGTAGCAGCCCATTTGGGTTGATGCTATACTGAAGGAGTATGAATCCATAGTTCGTAATAGTGTTTGGGACGTGGTTCCGAGATCGGAGAACAAGTCAGTTGTGAGTTCCCGTTGGCTTTACAATGTAAAGAAAGTTGTTGATGGTAGTGTGGAGAAGCATAAGGCAAGATTTGTTTCCCGTGGCTTTTCACAGGTTGAGGGGATTGACTATGATGCGAATTTTTCTCCTGTCGTAAGGTACTCATCTATCATATCTATGTTGGCACTATCAGCGCAGATGGGTTGGAAGATCCATCAAATGGATGTGAAGACTGTATTCCTCAATGGCCAGATTGAGGAAGAGGTGTGCATAGAGCAACCGGAAGGTTTTGAGACCTTCGATCATGAGTCACATGTGTGCCAACTCAAGAGAGCATTGTACGGGCTGAAGTAAGCACCTCGTGCTTGGTACAGCAGGATAAACAACTACTTCACCGGGTTGGGCTTCACAAAGAGTGAAGCGGATGCGAACTTGTACCACATTGTGGTGGAAGGTAAGTTGTTGATCATCATACTTTATGTTGATGATCTCATATTGACTGGGATGATCAGTTGATCGTGTCTTGCAAGGAGGACCTTGCAAAAGAATTTGAGATGAAAGACGTGGGTCTCATGCATTACTTCCTTGGCATGGAAGTGTGGCAGAAGGATGGGGAGTTGTTTGTGTCTCATGGCAAGTATGCCAATGAGATACTCAGGAGATTCCACATGGAGAAGGCAAGCCCATGCAAACTCCTCTAGCATGTAACTGGAGGAAGGAGGTTTCTACTTCAAGAGAAATGGTAGAGGCTACGGTTTACAAGCAGCTTGTGGGTTCACTGATGTACTTAATGAACACGCAACCAGATTTGTGCTATGCAGTGAACCAACTGAGTCAAGCGATGGTTCAGCCTACCAAGATGTTTTGGAAGGCTACAAAGCATGTATTGAGATACCTCAGAGGCACATCTCAGTATGGATTATGGTACAGATGGACAGAGGGAGTGAAGCTACAGGGCTTCAGTGATGCAGATTGGGCAGGGAGTCCATCAGATCAGAAGAGAACATCAGGAGTGATTTTCAACCTTGGGTCAGCGGTAGTTTCTTGGTACAATAGGAAACAGAGGTTGGTTGCACTCACCTCGAAAGACGCAGAATACATGGCTGCAAGTGAGGCAACATGTGAGGCCATCTGGATGTGGAAAATGCTAGTTGGTTTGTTTGATTAGAGGATGGATCCAATTGTGATCTATTGTGATAATCAGAGTTGTAGCAAACTCTCTGAGAATCCAATATTTCATGATAGGTCCAAGCACATCGACATCCGGTATCATCATCGAAGAGATTGTGTAGCGAGGAGGATCATGTTGTTGCAGTATATTTTGACATAGGAGCAAGATGCTAACATTTTGACAAAGGCATTGTCAAAGTGTAAATCCAAGTTCCATAGAGACAGGATCAGGGTGGCCCATAATCTCTTTCTTGTTGAGAGGGAGTGTTTTCTTATGGCAACAAGAATATTCCAATTTAATTTGTCCTTCAATTAAATTGTGAATTAAAATCAAATTTAGTCTTAACAGCTACTTGTAAATAATTAATTAATTTATTTTAAATTAATTAGTTGGAGAAATTCAAGTTAGAAGTCTTTCTGAAGTCATGCAAGAGTTATCCCTTAAATTAAGGAGATAAGATTAAGTTATATTTGAGTTGTAATTAATTAACTTAGTTGACTGAGTTAAGTCTAGTTAAATTAGTTCCAAATTATTTGAGGAGCTAATAGTGAGTTAACAGTCAGTTGATGCATTAATGCACTCAACTAGTGATACTCCAGTTAACTGAAGATTCCCTCATAAAAACCTCATGCATGTCTATTATAAGAAAGACCCAGTTGAGATTAATGTGCAAGGAAAGTATACTATCAGTTTCATGTGTTTTCTCGTGGAGAAAACTCATGCATGTAGTCAAGCATTCATCCTTGAGGATTGCGCAGTTTTGAAGGCTTGGTTTTCCACTTGGTAATAGGATAATCATCCATAAGGAACAACGCAAGGAAATAAGAGCTTGGAGGGCAGAGATGAAGGCTGAAGAGAAGCCAAGATTTCCTGTGAGCATCTGTGAGGATTGTAATGAGAGCTGGCTAGCTGTAAGAGCTAAGGCTTTGTATAATTCCTATGTATTTCCACCTTGTATGATAATACAATAGTATGGGGTTTTTAGCTGAGACTTTCCCCAAAGTATTTTCATGTGTATCGTGCCATTGATTCTTCTTCTTCTTGTTATATTGTTCAACTCGATATTTAAGCTTCCGCAAATTGATAGTAGAAGTAGGTTATATTATTCTGCTTTGATTTATATGCATTATTGGGTTAACCTACAAAATATTTTCTACATAATTATAATCTTTAATTATTGACCTTATTATTATATAATATATTTTACACTATTAAGAAGTAGGATACATTTTTTAATGATTAATGATTTAATTTTTTAACATTAAAAATCATTAAAACGTCTGATTTTTCATTTTCTCCTATTTTATATAAATCTCTTATCCCCTTCAGTCCTCTCTATAGGTATCATCTTAATGATGAGTCTTGTTATAGACTGAAAATGTTGATTCTTAATTGGCTACTGTGGAATCAGTTCGATCACTAACGTTGAAGATAACATCCACAAAATATTCAAACAAATCTAATTCTTTTTCAATTATGGTGATGTTCTATTATTTTTCTTCATTTTTCAAATTACAATGATTCATACAAATTGAGCCAAAATATATTGAATGTAAATTTTTATGCTCTAAGTTCTTATCATGGAACTATTAAATTCTAACAAATTCCCATTAAATTTGGAGAAAATTTTCCATTGAGGAAGACTCATGTTTGCTAGATTTTCTATTTGATTTGATTTTAGAGGAGTTGATAGAGTTTGATTCTGATTAAGAAGTTATTAGATAGCATTCCTTGCTTTTCATTACTTTATTGCATGCTGAAGATGTGTAATTCCTTCCATGATAAGGAGTTGACATGTGGCATCTAAAAATATATTTCAATGTTGAATATAATTAAAATATTTCAACATCATCTTTAAGTAAAATTATTGCCCATAGAGATGCATTCTATATACGAGTATGAAGGAGTTGTGTAATCCATTTTGTGTTCAACCTAGAGTTAACATGTATCACAAACAATGGCATCTATCACAAAACTAGATTAATTTTAATTTAAAACAATGTGAAACATCAATATTCTCATTTTCACTATGACTGTGAGTTTTGTTCTTGATATTACATTTCACATTCACTTTCATATTCGTAAATAAAATATTTCGATCTCTATGTCAAGTAACATAATTTTATGTCAACTTTAGAAAGATAAAGAAATTAAAAGTAAAGAATTGTAATTATTTGAATACAGGAACTCCAAAAATTGTTTGAATATCCATGTTAACTAAGCGACATATGCTTATTCATTCAATTCTTAGTATAAAATTGATATGTGGCATTCAATAAATTATTAACATTAATAAAAATATTTAATGTGAGTTCAAAAATTCTCCGAATATTCATGTTAACTAAGCAACATATGCTTATTCATTCAATTCTTAATATAAAATTCGTATGTGGCATTCAATAAATTGTTAACAATAATAAAAATATTTAATGTGGGTCATAAATAAAATATTTCATGACGCAAAGTTAAATAGCATTGATGTGCATTTAAAAATATATCAATAAAAGAAAAACAATTTAATATGGACAATTTGAAGCATAAATAAAAAATTTCAATATTCACTATGCATCTATGTGCATATAATATAAAATAATTAACAAAAACTAAATTGTTATAACTAAAACATTTTAAAATATTATAAGTAGTCACATTACTTTATATTTTAGCCCATTTTTATGTATAATTTTGGTCACTTTTGTAGTTTTATTTGAAAGGATTGTATTCATTTACGCATTCAAAAATGCATTATTATATATATAATATATATATATATATAATATATATATATATAATAGATATATATATATATGATAAATATAAATATATATATATATATAAATATATATATATATAATATATATATATATATATAAACAATGATTTTTTTAAGCAAGTCTAAGAGGTTGTATATATATAAGAAACCATGGTTTTTAATCAAGTTCTAAGAGGATATATGTGAGGTTGCAAACTTTTTTTCAAATTTTCACTCTAGAAGAGATTTGCATATCAAAAAAATTTGATCCCTTTCTCGGTAGATGTGTGATTAAGTTGTATCTATAGGGTTTCCAAGTTAAATACTACATATATGTAGATATAAAGAATATATTTGTATATCAAAAAATTTGATCTCTTTCTTGGTAGATGTGAAATTAAGTTGTATCTATATGAGTTTCAAGTTAACTACTATATATATGTAGATATAAAGTAATTGGAAGTAAAGTGGCATAGATCCATATTAACTTCGTATCTATTAAACCTATTAAATGATCAAAGATTTCAAGATGAAAACCTCCATTAAAGTGCAAAACTTGGGCAATTTCTTGCACAACTAGAGATTTAATTCATCTGAGTGGTTGTTGGATCCATGATTATTATGAATCTATGCTAATTCTGAATAATAGTATTTATGTTATATACCAATATAGATCCATCTTAGGGATGGATCTAGCAAGTTTCTAGAGGAATAAAATTTCTTGAGGTGCAAATCACTTGTAGAGTGAAAAGCTTAAAAAAATGTTTGATATCTCACACAACTTTATCCATGGTTTGATACACACACATACCATGTGTAATCTTTCATTGTTTAAACTACATTTTTGAATGCATGAATTGATTCAATGACTTGAAAACTCCCTTGTGCTATGTAAACTTTAATCCCATTAAATCTTTTCTAGATTTGTGAAAAAATTGAGACAAAAATATAAGTGAAAAAATGTCTAAATATAGATTAGTGATACCAATTAAATTTTTAACCACAAAGTTTTATTTTTTTTTAATTATTTTATTAATATATGCATATTTTTTAACCAATATATAGTACAATATATAAATAATTGACATTGAAATATTTTACTCAAAATTGAAATATTTTATAATGGTCAACAGTCAAATAAATTTTTCCTTACTCTTTTTCTACAAATAAACATATATGAAGTTGGCATTGAAACATATTAATTAACATTGAAATATATTACTTATATGGATATTCAAATAATTTATTTAACTTTTATATTGAAATGTTTTTAAAAAGTAAATCAATTATACATTTTCATCTTTTTACTTTTAATTATTTTATCTCTCTATAGTTGATTTAAAATGTATGTTATTTAACATGGCCATAGAAATATTTTATTTATGATTGAGAGTGAGTGAAATATTTTTGCCACATCTTCATTATATTCATATTTTAATATCAACAACAAATGGAGTGAAATTATTGATGTTTTGTAATTCTTATAATTAAAACTAACCAAATATATATACATTCATTTTAATTTTTTACTATAAACTACGTTTCTTTTATTAGTTTTCACTTTTTATTACTTTTAATTGAGCATTATATCAATTTTTTATTTTTTTTGTTATCATCTCACTACTATTATATATATATTATATATATATATATTATAATTATATATGTTAATGTTGTATCATGAGTTGGAAGGAGACGTCTAATACTATAATTTTTTTCTATATGTTTAAATCCTTTAAGTGCATAATAAAGAATTAAGTTGGACTATCAAACGCAATGAGTTTTTTTATCTATAACAAAGAATTAATGTAGAATCTATCTTAATTTCTGAAATATAATATATAGTCAGAAATAAAAAATTCTAAAAAAAAATTTAATTAAAAATAAATTACAATTGAAAATTTAATCTAATATATAATTAAATAAAAGTTAAAATATTCCTACATTGATTATTTTCCTAATAAAAATAAGATAATGAGTCACAGTTTTGCGAATTTCTCCTCACAATAATAATGCAACGTGTAATATAATCTATATATATTAGATAATAATGAAATGTGTACTATAATCTATATATTAGATAATTTTGATGTGCAGAAGCTTTATAATAAATGAATATCACCCATTGTAACACCCCTGGTAAACTTGCAAGTAAATTACAATAATTGAAACAGTATGATTTGTTGGTAAAACTGAGTGTCAAAAACACATATGGTTGAATTGATTAATCATGTTAGTTAATTTATTTAAGTTGCAAGAGAAGCAGCTAGCATGAATATAGTTTTATGAGAAAATATTTACAAGATATTTTCTTTGAAAAGAAAGATATATATAT
>APFE030762555.1:0-14049 GCA_000404065.3 Pinus taeda | reverse complement strand
TGATGCCTTTAACTGAAGTGGATGGTCAGGAATGAAAGAAAGAGAGCTAAAGATAGAAAACAATAACTTTGAATTCTCTGTAGACAGTAGAAAACATTGAAATTAAACAAACTTAAAAGCAAAGCATGGCAAGCATGAATTCTTACTTTAACACTTCATTTGTTTAATGTGCAGAAATAAAGAAAGGAAATGGATCACATAAAAAATCTTACAAGAAAATTGAGAAACACACCATCAACACATGATTCCACAAGAATCCCAAAGAGGACTGCAAAACCCTGGTCTTCCTTAGCCAAAAATTGCAGAGATACAGTGAAATAATACAATGATAGCTTCTCCCTCAAGAGTCCAACCATGAAAATGAGCAAGAAAGTACATAATATAGATGATCTAACCTCTTTCCCTGCCTCCATGGGTCAAGATCACTATCCTAGGAGCTGTTTCAACCACTTCTAAACTTAGCACTACAAACTAGGCAGTCAAAACAACTTGCCTCTATAAACTTGGAAACCAAATCATTCATTTAATTTTTACCCTTTTCATGAATGAATCTTCTAGAAGAGTTACATAAGGGTAAAAGTGTCTAAAAAGTAGCATAATTACATCAAAGAGAATCATCATTCACCTCAAAAAGTCAAACTGAGTCAAATCTGCATTTTTTGGGCTATATAGTGCATTTCTGGACAATTCTGCCTGACGGGTCGCACCCCCTTGCCTGACGGGTCGCGCCCCTTTGGAGCCATGTTTGGGGCACTTGTAGGTGGCCAAATTGAGCAAAAGTGGGCTTGTTGGAAAGGTCTGTGAGTCGAATTTCCAACCCAACTGGAATTTTTGAATTTGGAGTTCATTTGCCCTGTCAAAAATCAATTCTCCGAAGACAGATTTCTGTAATTCAAAAAAGTGGCAGAAAGTCAAATTTTGCATGTTTTTTGACTTTCTGGAGGCCCAAAACTTCACCAAATCTATAGTTCTTTGATGAGCATGTGTAAATTTGCATGAAAAATCTGGAAATGCTGAGTTTTTGCAAAATGGAGTTGCCGGGATGAAGGGTCTCACGGGGGGTGAGACCCGTTAATGAGCAAAAACCTGTAAATTGCCAAAAAATGCCAAAATTACCCAAAATGCTCAAAATTTCTTGGGATTTGTGTTGTGGCTGAGCTAATTAGTGCTATGCTCCTTCAAGGAATCCTCAGCCAAGATACGGAGGGGATCAGGCCTCTTTCTGTCGTTTTAGTGCCTTGGCCAACCTCCTTGGATCTAGCGATTGTAATTTTGACATTTCTCTAAAACCATGACTACTGTGCAAAAAGGGAAGGAGGTTTTTATTCTTTGGCATGTTGTGAACAAAAAATTCTCTCAGTTTTCCCAAATTCATCTTTTATTGCTCTGAAACACCATTTGAGTGAAACTTATCCCGATGTGTGAAACAAGGAATTTTGTCGAAATGAAGGGGATAAGGGGCTTCTAAATTCTTGGGGAAATTTTTGGAAGTAGGGAGGGATGTTAGGAAGCAGGGTAAAGTGGAACCTTAGAGATTGAGTGAGGGGTAGGGGTTCAAAAGGGCAAAACAAAGGCCCAACCTAGAAAATTGCCAGGTTGTAGCTAGAAACTAGGGTTTGTGCGAAAATGAGGAATTTGGGGAATCTCAGTGATGGGAAGCATTTGGTAATGTACTTTACGGATAGGGGAAGGTGTATGAACATCAGGAAACAAGTTTTGCCGATGATTTGACCGTCCAAGAGAAATTGCTTCAAAACCCTAGGAGAGGGAAATGACCTTGCCTAGGCGCAACTGAAGCATGAACAAGGTGTAAAATGACTCATTAGACACTGAGATGATAATGAAAACCCTATGAATGATGATAGACTCAGCTGAATAGTGACAAGATTGGCATTTGGGCAACTTTGGAAGGAGAGAGCAAACCCTAGACCTAATGCCTAGTGACCAAATTTTGCTTGAAGACTCACTGAAATGACAAAATTTGACCTTGACACTTTAAAATCACTTTGTAAGAGCACATTTGATCACTGGAGGAAGGCTAGAAAGGCTGAAACTAACACCAATGAAGACCAAAGGGTGAAGACACCTTTCCAAAACGTAGTCATAGAAGAAGAGTAGATTGATGAAGATGATGAGATCCATTGTATGGAAGACAAAGGCAGTGCCCCTTTTTTGACCTTAGTTGCCTATGAAAAGTCATTATTCAGTGACTAGATCAGCCAAGAGTGGGATGACGAAGCTGTTCTACAAATTAAAGATCAACAAAGATATAATTTGAGGTCAAAGATGAATAATGCCAAGGAAACCCTTGTTCAAAGAACTATTGTCCCTATAGTACAAGAAGCTAATAAGCAGAAGCAACTGACAATTGATCCCATCATCCTCAAAGCTCCAGCTCACGAGGTAAGAGGCCTTGACAAGTCTCCTTCTCCTTTTAGTTTTCAATCAGAAATTCAGAAGCTAAGAATACCTATACCTTTGGTTGAATTAGTGAAGAATGAGTTCTTCAAAATATCCATCCTCGAGGCCCTTGAGCTTAAAGCCGTCCAAGCCTCCACTGACTATGTAAATCTGCAAGATGACGAACCAACTATTATTCTTAGCCCAATGATTGAAAATTGTGAAGACAACTCCCCATCATTCTATGCCTCTCTAATTATTCATGATAAAATCATTCACAAATGCCTTCCGGACACTGGAGCCATCCATAATCTAATGCCTAAGGCTGTCATGGATAAATTGGGTCTTGACATTACCAAGCCTTATCATGACCTGTTTTCTTTTGACTCTAGAAAAGTGAAATGTTTGGGATTAGTCAAAGACTTGGCCATCACTTTGTCTCAGATGCCCATGAAGAACATGATGATGGATATTGTGGTAGCAGATGTACCCCCCAAGTTTGGCATGTTTCTTTCCAAAGGCTGGATCAAGAGATTAGGTGGAACATTGCAAAATGATTTGTAATATGCTATTGTCCCAGTTTTTGGAGGTGAAAATAGGAGATTGTACAGAGAGGCACAGTTGGCTTATAATATTAGCGATGAAAGGAATCCCACTAATCATCCCATCTATGCTGTCGACATTAATTTTGGAGCTTGTTTTCTTCAGATCGAAGAATCTCAGTTGGCCTCCACGTAGCTTAAAAAACCAATTTTCCAAATCACAGAGGAAGATAGCCCACAGACTTGGGATATGTTCTTTGATGGGGCTTACTCTAAGGAAGCTGTAGGGGTAGGTGTAGTCCTTGTGTCCCCCACACAGGAATGCATTCATTTATCTTTCATATTAACTTTGTAGGTCAACAAAACTTTCCAAGCAAAGCATCCAAGGCTGAAAGCATACAGAGATGAGGTAAAATACATACCATCTCTGCCTGACAATGTCAAATACTAGAAAGTATTTGAAGCTAATGATGAAATTAATAGGCTTTTACAAGTCTTTGATGGCCCAGTTAATGGGTAGTTTTTGAAACATTATTTCATTTAAGGCTTTAAAGCCTTGGTATTGTAAATATGTTTTTTTCCAGTTTTTTTCATTGCAAAATAGACTCCATGCCCAATGGAACACTAGGAGGAATATTTGATCTTGTTTTTAATAGGAAAGGCATTGTTCTATAGTTCTTGAAACCTCATAGGGAGGCTTTCATCCCCAGAAGGAGCCAGTGTTACCCTTGTGGGCGAATGGTCCAAAATGGATCCAAATATTCTCTTTAACACTCCCAAAGTCTTCAAAATTTGCCTAAGGATCATGAAAAATCACAACAATCGCATGCCAAGAGCCCTTAAAAGGGAGGAAAAACACTATTGGGAGGCTAAAATAGAGAAAAACAATGAAAAAACCATTGTCATAGGCTTAAACTAATACAGCACAACAACCGTCTGAGCTGGCCGATCAATGGTCCAGATCTGATCGGCGGGTCACATCTGCAGATCTGGTCGGCAGTCGCAATCGGCATAAGTGGACAGTCGCAATCGGCATAGAGCATGTGGGCATTGCGATGGCGATCGGTGATTCAATGTGGACCATCGATCAAGCATGCAGATCGACGACCCACATCTCATCGCGATATCGCTGTTGGGAAAAACAAAGAGTGCTAGCACATGGGCCCTAGGCATAAGCGATAAGCGATTGCGATCAAATCGCATTGTTATATCACAACAGAGCAGCACCAAGGGGTGAAGCCTTTACACATCCATATGGGCGACCCAATGAGCTAGACCTAATGGTATTATACATAATATTGCATAAACTTTCAAGTCCTCAGAAAGTTTTTTTTTTAATACATTTGTGCGTATTTCATTATTTAATGAAATATAAAGGCAACCAAGGAGCAAATTTGATGCGATAAAGCCCAAACCCGAAGGGGTCCGGAAGGGAAATATATAACATTTGAAATCTGAAGGGAGCCATTTTCAATGTATTTCTGTGTTTTTTAAGTATTCCGGAATACAAATAAAATACACAAGTCCAGGCCATCAGCGATTTGCGATAGCGACCCTAAGGGTTGACCCGATAGATGAATAAACCATATTTGAGGACTTTGAAGTTTGAAAGAAATAGAAATGGGTGGGATTTTTATAGTGTTGCAGCGTTTTCTGTATTAAACAGAAAACAATAATTGTTTGCATTTTAAAGGGAAAACAAAGGCTTGAATAGCCATTCCAATACATAACAGAGACCGGAAAGGGAAACAAAAGGGCCCAGCATGATGTAACCACAAGAAACAAACATCATGGAACATCTCTAGCATGAGAGAGTTCCTTTCTAGTGCAGCCAAAATATCGAATGCGGTTACTCTTTCGTCAGAAGAGGAAACCCCAAGCCCGTGCGTGCCTAGTCATCGAATCAAGTGGTTAAAGGACAGAGAGGATAGAAGACACTCCAAGCCTTTGAGAGCTCAGGAGCATTGTAAAAGGCCTATAAAAGGCTGAAAACTAAATGTAACAAGGGTTCAACTTGTGGAGACTGTTGATACTATGTTCCTTGCAACTTATCATCTTCATTCTAGTAATATAAGCTTATTTTGTTGTTATATGTTCAATGCTCATTTTCTCTTCTATTCTAAGCTTGCACTTGATCAGGTTGTTCAGGTTTCTTTTGTGTCTAGTGCCAGATAACTGTCATCTTATCTCTGCATTGATAAATTAGATTTGCAACTTCCTTTTACTGCTTGTAGCTAGCCATTCCTATGTGTTTTATATATGCAATCTACCGGTATAATCAATTTTCTTTGTTCACTGCCTATTGCTAGCCATTCATATGTGTTTATATATGCATCTGCTAGTATGGTTAGTGTTCTCCATCTATCCATTGAATCTACAAACTATTGAGCATTAGTGGTCTAAAGCCTTGCCAAGCTGAGGGTGTTCATGCATGTCTGGAGTGAAAACATAGCTGAAACGATTATCTGGCTTGATCCAAAGCATCATCCATTCCAATAGTTCAGAGAACAATATTGAAGATTATATGTTACCAGGCATCTCCAAGCTGAAACCTAGGAGAGTTTCTTGGAGTGATAACAAGGCTCATTAATAGGTAAATTATATGGACCTTAATGCCACTCTCCAGCTTATTAAAATCAACTTTTCTCACATCTGTTTACATATTTTATTATATTTTGCTTAGTGAGAAGGGTAAAGATGAGATGTTATGTCATGTGGCCTAATGTGCATTAATTGTGGGATTTGGAGCAATTTTGGCTAATTTAAGTGAAGTAACTCAAAGTAGACAAGCAAGATGGATTTTAGGAGATTGGATCTCCCCCCTTAACTCCTCAATCTCTTGAAGATTCATCTACCAAATCTCATCAACTTAGAGTTACAAGCAGCCAAGCCCACCGAGGTCATTGGCAACCAAGCCAGTGATAGTTGAAGACAATTTGATCTCAAGTTGGGAGCCAAGCCTCCCTAAATTTAAGGAAGACGTTGGTAGATTTAGTTGTATAAATAAGAAGGCCTAGGGCCTCATTAGGATTCACCTTTTTTTGTTGTATCCAAGAGGCATTTCTGAGCTAAGAAATTGTGACTGATAACTCTTATGTATTTTTTACATTTTGATAAAAATGAAAAGCATTCCCTTGATCCAACACTAAGTTGAATCAGAGGGTTGAATCTCTTGGGTTAAGGCCCAACCCTAGTAGCAGAGATTCCTCTTTCTTACATGTATGCTTAGATTAAATTCATAGTTAGTTGCTGAAGTGATTTTGGTTTTGTTTAATCTGCAAGTATTTGGATGATTACTTAGTTTTCTTCCATTTGTTGATAGATAGATCAGTGGTACAATAGTGAGAGTAAAAAATTCAGAAAAGCTTGTGGTAGTGGCCTTTGCCTCATCTCGCTTATGGGATCATGGTTTGAGGGTTCCATTCACACAACCCAAAAACAAATTTATTGTTTCAACACTGCATAACCTAGCGTTTCTTGTTGCATAGATCACTATTTCTAAATTTCTTAGAAGTACCTGCAATTGTCATTTTGGTCTCTTGAGTTTGCTATGGTTTAGAAGCAGTTCCATTCATAAACTTAGCCATTAGCTAGTAATAACTCTGTTTTCCTAAATTCAACTCATCTTTTCCATATATAAATGAAGAAAAAAATGTATGTTGTTGTAGGAGTTTCTTATCTGCAGGGAGATCTCATCTCACTAGCCTCATCCAAGTCTTCTCAACCTACAGTGACAAAGCCCACCAAACCCTAATCTAAATTTCTATTTTGTTGCAAAGTGGACATTTTCCTTGAGCAAGTCCAACCATCTTGAAACCTTGGATTGAGCATTGGGTAGTGTGCACCTCCTCTATGCCTTAGTTCCCCATCAGACACCTTTCCCACACTTTATCCTACCTTTCCTACCTCCCTATAATATTTTGGCCTATTTCCTGTAATAAAACAGGACATCCTATAGTAAAACTAGGACATTATGTAGTACTACAAGAAATCCTATAGCAACCCGTGTTAAGCCTGAATTGAGCAGAAATGGTCATCTGAGCTTACGTTAGGCCGCCACTTGGCTTCCATACCCTTGACACCATTCCAAAATTGTTTCCCCATACCTGCCTACCCTGCCAAAAAATAATTTGGTTAATTAGCATTTGCATTCATAACACTGAAAATCAGAAAGGATTTTTTTGCAATTTCTCGTTAGCACATGCATGCAGTAGTCACAATAGTTTTTAGATAAATTTCCATGCTTATTTAGTCCAGATAATTAGATGTTATATGCAAGGTTAATTTAGGTCTCTTGTGCAAGCAATATGTGTAGATTCTTAGCTAGATGATTTCATGTCACTTTATATTACCTTCCAATTCAACACTTTCATTTCCTAGAGTAGGCAACATTTCCTTTTTGCATTAAGATTAATTTTCCCTTTGTTATTTGGTAGTCAGACTCCTTCTAGTCAATAGAAGACTGGTTTGAAAAACCCTAGTGGTATATCACCCCAATTGAAAAGTGACAAGAGTAGACTATTGCATATACTATGTATACAACATTGTCACCTCCAAGTTTGTACAAACCTTGGGTTGATGAAGTAAAGTTGGTAGCCCTAGGAGTTGTAGCATTCTTGTTGCAATATTGGAGCCTATCACTTTTTGGCACCATTGTTGGGGAGGTGTCTAAGTAGATTTGTTTCTTATTTCCTTCTTTTTTTCATTCAACAAATAGTTGCAATCTTTACTTTCTTTCCAATTTTGTAAGTAGTTCCATTTAGAAAATAGTTGCAATCTTTGCTTTCTTTCCATTTTGTAAGTAATTCTGAAAAACCCTGAATTTTTTTTTTCCTTTCATGCCTTGTAGGAGTAGAGACAACTTAGGAATTTTTTTTCAAATACCCCCACCACATCTAATAGCCAACCTTCCCTCTTCTTTGGTGGCTGTGAGCTAGAGGATCCATTAGGTGAACAACCATAGATCTTTGAGGAACCTATTAGGGAAGAAGAAGAAGAGACCATTCCACCAACCTACACCATGGCTGAAAATAAGAATGGATTGAAAACATAGAAGGAGCTGAAAATAGAGATGAGGGTTATTTTTTGATCAGAGAAACTAATGGAGATGCTAGGATGAAAAACATAAGACCCTCTTCCCTTCCTCATTTCCATGGCTTAACCTCAAAGGACCCATATATTTTTTGTTTGAGTTTGTTATCATATGCAAAACTTATGATTATACCTCTCATGACCAAAAGTTGAAATTGTTTCCATCCAACCTCAAAGACACAACCTTGCACTGGTTGTTGGATATGGAATCCCCATAGAGCATGTTTTGGGGTTTAAAGCCCAATTTTTCACCAAGTCCTTTGTAATAATAGAGTCACAGGGTTGTCCACCCTTTTTTTGTAATGTAATGTCGATTGATTGTATAAATAGAGTGAGGCTCTATGTGTAAAAAGGAATCAATCAGGGAATAGACTAGAAGCAAGATGAGTCTAAGAGATTGAGTTGAAGTGTAAAGTGTGTCTTGGGTCGTAGAGTAGGAGAAGGCTCTACAGCTAAGTGCACAGATGCTTAGTAGTCTGCAGCAGAGTGCGCAGGGCAGGTCGAGTCTGTAACCATTGGAAACATCAATGAAGAGAAGTTTTATCATATTTCTATGTATCTCTTCGTGTATTATGTATTATTGGGTATGAATTACAAGTTTACTCTGAATTTGCTACGCAAACTCATATGAATGTGCTGTATAAATAAATATAACATAAGGCATCCATTTATGCGAAGATAATTAACTGGTGTAAGAAGATAAGTCAGATCTTAGGTGGGACTTAGGGAAATAGTGCAGAGCACTACTCCAGTAGTGTAGAAGCCCCACATCCCCTGGTTAGGAGTGCACAAAGACGAGTATATCAAGGTGCAAAGGCCAGGGAAGTGCGCGAAGTAACCTGTGTGAAGGAACTAACGATTGGACCCCATCAAACCCTTAGACATCTCAAGGGTGCAGAAACCTGGTTCTAGCACCCCCCCATACTACTTCGAGTGAGACCTCAGTCTGCGCTTCGCGGAATATTGCCGAAAGGGCCAGTTGTACAAGTATTTGTTTGTCTAATTAACTCTGAACTTGGGTCAGGCCCCAACAAGCCAACAAATGGTTCCATTGCTAGGACCGGGATTTGCATAGAGATTTCTGATGTCGTATCACTAGAATCCAACTAAGAAAGGAAGTGAGGATTGGTTGGATAGGAAGATTCACAAGTTCACAGCGTAGGAGAACAAGAATCCATGACTATCAAAAGAAGAGTGGTTAGAATGCTACTTATACACAAAGATCCATGAAATTTTCTTCGTATCTTTCCCTACTGAGCTATATGAGGGGATCGTGAAGCTAGTAGATAGCCAAGGAAGGTGTAAGCTCGATAGACCTATTGTGTGGACTCCAAAATTGGTGCGTAGATTGGAAGCATCGAAGGATAAGATAGTGCGTGTTGTTGATCATTAGCTCGATCAAATTATAGGAGGATTCATCACCGAGTTCATGGTAGATACTTCAGTCAGCTATAGCGAGGCAGAACGACACTTCCTCAAAGGACCACGAGGTAAGTACATTAAGTCTTTGAACACTTGGGATTAAAATGCTATAGTGTGAAAAGCAGGTTATGTGAATAAATTGATGTTTGGTGCTACGTGAAGTGGGAGAATCTACAGAAATGAAGGTAGTGCAAAGCTAGAAACTAGCCCCTTGATTTCACCTCCGCGACGGGGCGAAGAAGAGCTCGCGAAGGTCTCACCAAGAAGTATGATAAATTTGATAAGGCAGAGGATTCCACGCATACTACCCCCACCCACACCACCACCAGTTTCACCGTCTTCACCCCTATCTTCACCCATACCACCTCCACCACCACCACGAGTCAATATGGCGAGTGCGATAAAGTTTCCAATATTCAAGGGAGTAGGGAATGAAGATCCAAACCAATTTTGGTTTGTGACAAAAGTTGTATGGGAAGTGTAGGAAGTTATGGATGACAATATAGAGAAAGTGACATTGGTCAGTGCTCTTTAGGATCACGTGTTGACCTGGTCCTATTAGTGTTAGTCTTTGCAACCTTCCACGAGTGATCAAATATGCTCTTATAAAGTGGTCTTGGGGTGTCAAAGTCAATTTTTTGTCATTTAGCGAGTCTTTAAGTAAAATATGGTCATTAGGTATTAGGTCTAGGATTATTTGCACTCCTTCCAAAGTTTTCCAAGTACTGGTCCATGTCACCATTCGTCTGAGTGTACCATCATTCAAATTAGTTTTCATCATTATTTCAAGTTCGAATGGGTCATTTTACACCTTGTTTGTGTTTTAGTTGTGCTTAGGTAAGGCTCATTTCCCTCTCCTAGGGTTTTGCAGGTAATTTTTCTTGGATGATCAAATCATCAACAAAACTTGTATCTTGATGGTCATACACCTTCCCCTATCCTTAACATACCTTATTAAACACTTCTCATCACTGATATCCCTCAAATTCATCATTTTCCCACAAACCGTAGCCTATTGCTACAATTTGACACTTTTCTAGGTTAGGTCTGCGTTTTTCCATTTTGGACCCCTTCCCCTCACTCAATCCTTGAAATTCCACTTTCCTCTGCTTCTTAGCATCCCTCCCTACTTCGCAAAATTTTCTCAAGGAATTAGAAGCCCCTCACCCCCTTCATTTCCCTTCATTTCTACAAATCCCCTATCCCACACATCGGGATAGGTTTTATTAAAATGATGTTTCTTAGCAAGATAAGATGTATTTGAAAAAAGTGAGAGAGGCGTTTGTCCATAATAGACCTAGTAAGAAAAACCTCTTTCAATTTTAACACAGGTCTCATGGTGTGGGAGAAATGTCCAGAACATCATTTTCCTCAGGAGAGTTGATGCACTTTTGGAGTGACCTTGGGAAAATAAATATTTCTCCTAGAGAGGGTGACCAAATGACTTATTTTATGCGTAAAATGATAACTATACATAGATACCTTTCCGATGAGCTATCATGAGCTCAATTTGGAGTTGAGGAAGACCTCCAAAAGTTGTCTTGAAAGTGGCACTGTGCGTTTGACAAGTCTTGGGAGATTGGGCTTTTGACAGGGAAAATGAACTCCAAATTGAAAAATTCAAGATGTTATGGAAACTAGACTCAACAAAATTTCCAAAGAAATATCCCACGCTCAATTTGGACGTTGGGAAGGTAGTCAAAAGTGGGCTTGAAGTGTTAGAATTTCCTATCATTTTCAGGCATTTAAATTATCAGTGCACTAGCCAAACACGCAACACCCACTTTTTTGGGGCACTTTTTGAAGAAATGACCACCACCATTGGATTTAGAAGGCCATGTACATTCAAAAAAACCATGTTTCCAGGTGAGAAAGTCAGTTTTTTCTAGGTGAAAAGGCCAAAAACCACCAAACTTTCATGTTTCTCCCTCTTTTTGGAGCCTGGCACTGCGTGTTTGAGCAATATTGGGAGATTGCAATTTTGGAGGGGAAAATGAAGGTCAAATTGGAAACTAAGGGTAGATTTGGAAAGTCGAAAAGACAAGCTTTTCAATGAGCTATCATAGCCAGATTTGGAGGTCTAGAAGGTAGTCAAAATTCAGCTAGAAGTTGGTGCTACACACTCCCTTCAGGCGCTGCGTGTTTGACACTGGTGCTACGCACTTGACAAATTGCTCAATTTTTCACTATTTATTCCAGAATTTGCTTTCATCTTTGTTATTTTGATATTTTTACTGATGTAATGTAAATCATGCTGTAATTAATGTATATTTTGGTTATTTAGGATAGATACATAAAGTAAATGGCCAAGGTGGCATGTAATGAATCAGTTTCCTTCACCTTAGGGATGAGTTAGTTTGACCTCCCTGTGTTTAACTTTCAGTTCAATTTGTTTTGTAACTGCTCCCCTTCTCATGGATTCAACCCCTAAGGCTAGGATGAGTGGTTTTGATGCCTATATTATGTATTTTCTTAGACATTGGTTGAAGTTGGACTCAGCTGGATGCTCAACACTTGATTGTATTTCTCTTGTAAGGAGTTTTGGTAGGCCATTAATAAGAATTGCAACTATTTTTATGGGATCCTTGTGGTATGGAGTTCTAGCTTAGTTTTTCTTATGTGATCATTTGTTTACTTGTTTTATGTATGCTCTCAACCATCTGAATGCTTCTAGTTGAATGTTTTCAAGTAAGATAGGTAGAATCCATTGTATTTAATGCTCTACCTTGGCAAAACACTCAATATTTCATTTTTTTCTACTGTTTAAGAAGGATCCATGATCTCCACATGCCCTCCTTAGCTTCTCACTAGTAAAACACTTCATTTCATCAAGCTTAAGAATGCTATAACCTATGCCTACCTTGTCCCATAGAATACATTGCAATTCAGACCTAATTCCCTAGACCTAAACTACCCAGCTCCTCCTGATCTAGTAAAACATCAACAAAATCCAATCAGAACTTCTGTGCTACTATACCTAGCCTAAAATTCTTACTTGATCTAGTCATCTCGACTGAGATTCTAAAGGAGAGAGCCCTCTCCCGGCCTTATAGGGCTAGCTACAAGGCTAAGAATGGTTTTTGGTTACCCTAGAAGTTGCCTCCCTTCAGCCTGAGGTAAATCTAGGTGATAACAGGTACATTAAGCATTCCAATGACAATCCAAATGTGGGGATTGTGGATTTCCAAACTACACTAAACAAATAATTTAGCAGGTTGAAATCAGAGGCACAATCGATCATTGGGTTCAAGGAAATCACAATGCTACCAGGCGAGACCCCTTGGGAGTTGGATCAGAGACTGAAGTGCACAATTCGTAAAGCTAACATGACGTTGATGGATGGACAACACTGCGAATTGTTTGTAGCATCATTAACACCACATCTAAGGAACATGCTATCACAACAGAGGCTAACAACTCAGGGTGAGGCCTTGGAAATCACAATGAGACTGCAAGAGACCCCGATACAAGATCCTAACTTGGGAGTTCAACAGATTCATCCGCAGTTGAAAAACTTGTACCTTGAGATGCAAAGTTTGAAACAAGATAGGACAACTTGCCTAGAAGTGTGTGACGAGGTATGGTTCATAAAGTGCAAGGTTGAGGGACATGACAAGGACCACTGCCTAATGTTCGTGAATTTCCTCGCAGGAGGAGGACCAATGCCATTGAGACCGGAGGCACAAGCATGACCGAGCATAGCACCTGCGTAGTGGTGCTTGATTTGTCAAATAGGAGGAAAGCATGCTATAGATAACTGCCATTTATTGTAGAAGTACACGTAGAATTCATAACAATTGTTTTGTAATTTCTATAGATCAGTGGGACATGATGAGCACACTTGTAGAAGTTATGAGCTGATGATGGATCAGACTACCACCTACCGATTTTAGGCCGAAAAGCAGCCCCTTGACCAGAATGCAGGAATAGCGTGAACCAGATTTCAGGGGCGCGAACGAGGCCAAGGTGGAGGAGGACCTGGAAGAGGTTGCAGACAACTGATATGTTACGATTGCAGAGGGCCAAGACATTATGCCCATGATTGTACGATTCAAATGCAGCCATCATGCTTGTATTGTACATTGTTTGACCATGAGATGAAGGATTGTCCCACATTGATAGCAAGGTTGCACAATAAAGGAGCACTCCAACCTCCCTTGACTCAGAACCTGCAAATGATGACGTCTGAGCTGCGCGAGGAAGACCCTAATGTGAATATTATGCTCCGAAGTCGTATTACGACAGGGGAGACAAAGGCAAGCAACCTAAAGAGAGTACTTAGGTTCGCAAGGCTCCAACAAAAGAACCAAAGTTTGATTTGGGGTGTGCTAAGGAAACCTTCATGGAATCCAAGAATATCTTTGCTGAAGCCTCCACTTCAGGAAGCAAAGAGAGAACGGAGTCAGAAATGGACCCATTGAAGTTCACAATGTTCCTGGAAACATGCATGAAGTTGTTGCACGACAACAAGGCTATAAAGGGTGTCATGCGGAAAGAGTTATTTTTGCGGACAAACCTAACCTCCCTAGGAGTCTAAGACTCTCTAGTGACAAACAAACCAAACAAGAGCAATCCTTCTCTAAACATACATTAT
>APFE030762553.1:4812-16410 GCA_000404065.3 Pinus taeda | reverse complement strand
TAATAAGATGATTATGCTTCCATTGAACATTATCGCTGCTACTATTCATGAAAATGGTGCCAACCTTATTAAATGTAGTTTTTGCACCCTTTTTAAGGCGATAATCTTTCCCTTACTTATCAGATTTTTCCTTACTTTTTAAGAAATATCAACTTCTAAATATGGAGGAATTCCATCCTTATCGAGAATATGTTCATTACCGTCAATTATTTCTAACACTCAAGTTCAAGTGATTGAGAAATTTTTGCATACCATGACATAGAAAAAGAACTAGGGGAAGGGTAAATTGCTTTAGACTAAAACTTTAAAAGTCATACCCTAAGGTTTCTTATCCTAACGAAGATCAACCTTTGCTAATATAGCAAAATTCCTTGCTTATCTTGAGGTTTAAAATTCACATCAGATCTCTTAACATCAATTATCTTAACATCAACTATAATAGTCTTACAGGTCAACAACTTCAGAAAGAGCCACATATTACTTGGGATATGAAGGACAACAAGAAGGGTAGATTCTTCCGAATATTATAATCAACCACACTTTTATCATCTTCAAGGTCATTCCTAGCGAAGATCAACGTTTGATGATTTGGAGGAATTCCTTGTCTTGAATTTTATCTTTCGCATTATTGACAATCTTTAAGCTATCAACTTCATAAGTAATTTTCATCTCAATTAGAATTTTGAGATCTACATTCAACCTTCATAAGTAATTTTCATCCTATGTAGAGTTTTGAGATCTTCATTAATTTTTTTACTCATGGTAATTTGAAATATATCATGAGGTAAGTGTTTTGATGTTCATCTTAGTTTACTAACCATTTTTTTTTATATGGCTACACTAATTCCTAACAAGGTCAAAGACCTTACCCTTCATTGTAAAGATTAGGACATATATTTTTACTTACCTTTTTAAAAACTTATAAAAAACTATTTTGCAAATTTGTGAAGATGTTACACTACATACATATTCCTTTACAAAGAAAAAAATTATATTAATATTCAATAAATTTATATAACTATTAGATAAAATTAAAAATAAATAACATAATATGACATGTTAGACAAAATCTCGAGTTCTTTGAACACCCTATTTCAAACATCCTCAAAAATAAAAATGAAAATTAAATCCACACTAAATTCTAAATGTCAAATCCATAATAATGTGACTAACGAAATGGAATAAATAAAAAAAGGTAAAAGAATGAATTGAAGCATTACTGGAAATATGTGCATTGGAAAATGTGTGTTTGAAAGCGAAGAAAGCAAGCATTAATGGAAACAACCACCAAAAAAAAAAAACAACCAGAAGCATCCACCGAATATGGAAAAAAAAGCATCTGCTGAAATATTCCAAGAGGCGTGGATTTGATTGAAATTTGAAAAAGCATGAACTCTCAATTGAAGAGAGAGCATGGAATCGCAGAGGAAGTAAAGGCGGTAAAACTCTTGTAGCTGTTGAAGGGAACTAGGGAATCCCTATATTAAGTCTTATCATTTTCCCAACATCTTCCTCCTCCTCTATCCATATTGAGTGTGGTTATCCTTGTGTGTTTTGCTATATGTGTGGTTAGAGTTTGGGCTTGTCTATGTTGAGTTTATGTATGAGAAATTCATGGTTGTATGGGATAGAGGAAGCTGACAAGAGAAGGGAATAGGAGGGAAAATGAGTTGTTTACCGATTTTTTGGGCTCATTGAAATCAATTATCTATCAAAAATGGTATGGATAAGATTCTATTTAATTTCAATGTTTTCATTAATCTCTGCTTCGCTGTAAGAACTGATTCCATTTCATAACTTTGTATTTTTGTTTGGTGCATTGTAAATTATTGTAGTGAATGAAGGGCTGACGTTCCATGGAAATGAATGAAAGATGGAAGGAAAGAGGAGGTTGATGCTGTTGTTGTTCAAGGCATCCCAATTAGTGCGCTGAAGACGTGAAATCAAATCCCAATTCCAGGTATATAGAGATTGCCTTGCATCTCTCCTTTTGATTAGTTTAAACATGGTGCTTTAGCTATTTTTTATTGAATTTAAGGCTCTCCTTCCTCCTCAATAATTTGTATTAAATTTAAATTTTCCTTTATTTCTTCAATCGTCCTCCTTAATAATTTTTATTAGATATAGTTTTTCCATCATTGCTTCACCAAGCTATCCCCTGTGAAATCAAGCATCACTGGCTTTTTAATGACTTCTGATAACTCTGTATTTGGGTTTAATCTGTTGTGTATTAGCTTAGTTTGTGGTTTTCTAGTATAACCTCTTCTTTATTAGTTTAACCCATTCTTTTTTTTTTTTTAACATGACTTGTTGTGTATTGTGTTCTTTGCTTGTTTAACGCATGGGTTTTTCCCTTTTGGGTGTAAAAATATACATTTTCGAAAGTGGATTCCTATTTCTTTTCATTATTTAAATATGTGATAGGAAGGCTTATTATCTTTATATAAAAGACAAATTGATAATTTTCATTATATCTTATTAAAGATATATATTTTTCTCTAATATTTATGTGGTATTGCATGCAGATTTATTTATGGTAGGATTTCACCTCAAGTTTTGTTGAAAGGGTTTGTTTCCTAGAGTAAATATTAATGTAGTTATATATTATTCTTTTCTTCTCTCAAATCCCATAAGAGAATTATGCACACAAATATTAATAAAAATATTTTTTATGGAAAGGGTTAAACTCCTTCCCAATTTTCAAGAAGGACGGCACACCATTTTTCTTTCACTAGTGCAGGTATCTTTGTTTGTGTTGATTACTTTTCTTTACCCTCCTTTGTAGGCTAAACTATTCTAAACCTAAGATGAGGAAATTTAGGTGATATGTAATATGAAAAGAAAATGTGTCATTAAATAAACTAATAAAATAAATCACTTGGAGGGTGGAACACCAAGAGAGAGGAGATTTTTTCCAAATCCCATGAGGAACAGGATAGAGATGAATCTTTCAATATAAGCTTCTAGATGGCATTCTAGATAAGCTTCGATGGATTGGATATCCATCGGATGGATGGGAGATAAAGATCCATCAGACATAAAAGCTTTGTGGGAAATAAAGGCAAGATTTTATGAGGAAAAGCCTCGTGGGAGATAAAGATGATCTTTTGTGAAAAAGACCTAGGCAAATGGAAAAATCCATAAAAGCGGGACATCAGTAATGGTAACTAAATCATTAATGAAGGTATTAAATACCCAGTGCATTGATCAATTGAGGGTACTTGATCCTTGGCAAGATCTTCAGCTCAGGGAGAATCGGAGGTGATTCATGGTTGGGCGGTGGTGCTCCTCCCTCCAAGAGAGGCTTTAGTTGGTGTCAGATGTGTGGGATGTTTGTTTGATGATTCTTACTCTCTCTTTCTTTTATAGTTATGGTTTTTTAATGAGAAGATTTTATTAAGTCTTCATTATTGTTCCAGTTTTTCTATGAGATTATTGCTTAAGCTTTATCACCATGAGAATGTTTGAATGAATTACATGGGTTTGTGTACTAATAAAATTATTAGGATGTTAAATCATACAATTTAGATTTATGGATTGCTTAATTTCCTCTTTTATAGAAATGATGGATTCAATAATGTAGTTAATTGTCATGTGCTCTCATATGCATATCGAAGTTATTAATATTATTTTTGCAGTGGTAAGAAAGAGTAGAATGTTTTAGTGTTTTGCGGATGTTCATCCATGTGGAAGAATTATGGAGGAATGTCTCCCATAGTATTATCAAATGTTCACCATTGTCTATGTCGTGCATAATGATATTAGATGCTCCTGCATGCGGTATAAGTAATTGATGGTACATATTTTTAGTTGTGCATATATGGGTCTATAAGATATCTAGTGAAATTGACTTGAACATGACGAGGTTTCTTACGGTTCCTAGTGTGTGTATGAGATGGGTTACCTATATAATGCCTGGTCTAATATTTGTATTTAATTAACCAATTCATTTTGCATGATGGAAACAAGGCCTATAATAATGATGGGTGATCGTGACAGTAGAGTTTCATTAAGATCATTTATGTAGGTAAGGAAATTACTACAGGTTGCATGTTATGGTTAGTTCCTTCTTCATCTACTAAATCATGTTTACTAGAAATCTGACACATAAGCCTTGACAATAAGGTTAAAAAACCACACTAGAACTAGTCTATAATTAAGTTGATAATGACTCTAGACTCCATTATAGAATTACTAATGATGATATAAGGGCAAGCTAAATATACCCTTTCTAGTATTGCATCTTAATGATTAAATATAGAAAAACGAAAAGAAACTTTACAGAACGGGAGCTTAGGAGCTAAATTCCAGGGTGGGCTCAGGAGGTTTGTTACAAATGGTATCAGAGAAAATATTCACAAACTAAGCTTTTTGGACCAATCCACCTCCATAGTGTTTCCATTATGGGTTTAAAAAAAAATTATAATCCATAAAGGTGAAGTTAAATTTTGAAACTTAGAACATGTTAATGTCATATTGATTTGTTTTTGTTAAAGAAACTTAGGATTCCTTAATGGTTTATTAAGGATCCATGAAAATACATATGTTAATTCAATATATATGTAACACGTTATTATATCAATAAATTTAATTTAATTAAAGGGGAAGTTTTTATGCTTTAGTGGAAAGATGTTTTCTACCCCATCTAGGTTGTATGCTCAAACAGGTCCTCTTGGAAGACCATATGGATCCAAAAACTTAATATAGGGTCAGTCGTGGAGAAGATGCTCCCAATGGCAGTATGTCACTTTAGAAATAAATGAAAACATACTCAAGGCCACGAGAACCTCTAATTTCTTTACGTCTAGTACCCTGAAGAGGGTGATACGATGTAGCAAACGATTCTGAGAATTTTCTTGTGCAACCCCATAGAGTTGGAAAACGTCACTTGTTTCCAGTTATTTTTCATCAAGATAGCGAATTGGAATCGTAAATTCTGATCCTATAACCCGATATGCACTATCAATGGTATATTGAGATTTATATTTGTTATTCTCTTGACCATGTTAGGTAGAGTTTTCTGTAAATATACTGTGGATATAACTCTATCAATCACACATTAAGACACGATTGTTATGGTCATGGTCATGATTCATGGTTGTGGATCATTCATGTGGTTCTAGACTTGATGAGTGTACCCTTAAAAAAATAACCGAACATAAATAACGTTACATGATTTTATATATAGCAATGACCAGCCAAGAAAGTCTAAAAATATTTGACAAATTCTCATTGGTTATATGTCGTATTCCAAATGGATGTTCCACCATATGAAATGATTTCCTGGACATATTTATGAACTGTCAAGACGTACTCAAGTTGCCAACGTCCAACCTTATCATGCCCTGATACCTAGAAATGGTTGGAATTCGAGCATGGAGCTGACTATTCGTTGTTCCTTCATTCTTCCTTCACTCTACTCTGATAGGTTCACTGAAGTGATTGATTAATATAAAGTGGAGGAGAAGTCGTTGCGAGTTCTCATTCTAGAAAAGAAAGGATATGGAGGAAGGGACAATGAAGCAAAGACAGATTTGAAGAAGAGAATTTGGGTTGAATAAAAAAGCTATGGCGGATCGTAGGCCTTGCCATTTTTAGATGTCTCATGACGTACAAGACAAATGTCAATACAATATTGTTTGTAGGTCACATGGTCGATTTGGAGCTTTCCAATATTACCGTCTTCAAAATCATCATTGTTTCCCTAAATTTTGACCTGATGGTAATTATTTCACTCGAGATTCCTTTTGGTGGATTTTGAATGTTTAATAGCCATAAAAAATCATAATTTGTTTATGTCCCTCGTAATCAATAGCAAGGATTTACCTACCTATCTGGCTTGTGACATAGTAAATTTGACAACCTAGTTCGAACATGAAATGGAATAATAATTTGCCAAACTCTGAGACACTATCATTATGTATATAATATATTGTCACTACAACATTCATTAATATTGTAGTATGTTTTTATTAAGACTATGTAAAATTTAAGTAAGTTTGAAAAAGGTTGTGTATTTCGATTCCATGGCTAGATGTCATAACATCACACCAAAATCATATCACTATTCTTGCATATTCATCTCCTTAGACGATCTCAGAGACTGGATGTGGTAGAGGCCTTGTCAACAACATGCCTTTTGACCTTGATTCAATTGTGTGCGGAGCATTGCTCACTCCCTTCAGAATTCATGGAAATATAGATGTAGGGAAACATGCAAAACATGCGATGAAAAACTTTTAGAGTTGGAACCTCCATGTTGACTAATCTTATACTTGTCCATATAATGGATAAAAATAAACAAACTAGATCTCATTGATCTCTAATTCAAAAGAGGCTATTAGGTTGTAGGAGGGAGTGATAGAAATGGCAGAAGAAATTTATGGACATAATCCTCTAGCCACAACCCTTTCTATCCATGTTTAATATTATTGCTACAAGTTGTCTAAGGAAAGAAAGCATTTGAAAAGAAAATAAGATGTTAAATTTATATTTGATATTCTAGTAAGAGTGGAAGTGTGAATGATTTTTTTTTTTGTTTAAAATTGTGATGAAAACACGGTTATTATATAAGAAAAAGATGTAATATTTGGTTTAGCTGAGGCATACTCGTGTTTTTTTCTTAGTGTGACAAGATGGCACCTGCATATGTATATTTGTTTTCACCTCGAAATAAAAATAAATATTTATTTCAAAAAAAAATGAATACGTCTGGATGCGTAAATTATAAATCAAGCAAATTGACACCTGTACAAAAACGATATAGAGACTTGGCTAAATGAAAAGAAGATGGTGTTAAGCTTATAATTCACAATTAAATAGTATAAAAAATTATGTGGATATACCGATAAGGTGTTCGAGTGAATACTTAATAATCAGGAACCCTTCCATGTTAGGAATTGAGACACCTCCTGGATTCACTGTTGAACTTCTCATTTGGATAAGCAACAACGATCATGATTTACTATTATTCACAATTTAGTACTTGGTGGGTATTTATGTACCCCTTGAATTGTGAAAGAAATTATCTCTTCAGTGGAATGTCACGCAAGCATGTAGGAATTCACTTTTACATGTATAGAACTTTCAATCGCTTGAATTACAACTCAGGTAAAATTTAGCATAAATTGTCATGTACCAAGAAAGCAAGGTGTACCACTCATGAATAGGTCATGTTTACACTAAGGAGATTGTAAATATTGTGTTGTTCTTATTAACATTGGCATAATTGGCAAGTGTGGCATGCATTTAAGAGATCGATATTATTTGATTTATTTTATAATAAGTTACCATCGTACTTAAAAATCGAAACCTTTTTAGCATACATGAATTATTAAGTGATTATGATAAGCAAGAACGAGATCCTAACTATGATAAATTTTCATATTTTAAAAAAATGGATTAATCACACCTGGAGAGAATTATGGTCAGATTGGGGGATTAATTAAGTAGGTATTAATTCCTACTACTATATTAAAATACTTATAATAGATTGGGAAGATCACTACCATAGGATATTATACTTATGGTAAGAAAGGTGTGATGATGATAGAATAATCATCCACACTATAATGTTTATAGCATAAGGAAGTGTGGATACAGTGAAATTAAAAAGGTATAACATTTAATAATTACGATTATGGCAAAGTTAACAAATTGTAGTTCACTACTATGTCTATGGAAGAGGACTTTCCCTGTTAGGTACTGACCATGACCAAATATGGCCTATTGGTAGGATATGGTTAGTAGATGATTTTGAAAGTGGTATGAGAATGTTGACTGAGAAAGCTTGTGAGCATTTTAAACATTGATGTAATTGACATACATCGTCATGATATTAACATTATAGTTGGCCTCAATAGAGGAAGTCCATGTTTGCAGCATTGTTCTATTGTTGTATGACACATATACTGATGCATTTTCATGGACTGTTTGGTATATTTTTTATCATAATCCTAGTTAAGCGGTTAGCAAGATAAATTTGTTGTGGAAATAATCATGCTAAAATCTACACATGATAATGAGGCATACGAATTTTCTATGTAAACACATGGGTGTACAATATTATAGCCTTATAACAATATTGTATTTATCATTTGGTTGATGAAAGATGCCAGGTATCCATGGCATGAAAGAGTCTTGAGTTTAATAAATTGTTGGAATTATCTTACAACTCATGGTGAATTCAGGTCAAAAACCTTAGAGATGTGGCCACCCCAATGGCTATAAAAGGGTAGTAATCTGTAGAGAAAAAGAACATGATTGACATAAGGATCACGTTGGTAAAGTATAGTGTAGAGTGATTAAGTTGTTGAAACATAAAAAGAGAAATAGTAAATCACCAGAGATAAATTATTTAAGAATGAGGCATTGATCTAACAATTATTAAAATATGAGCTAATAGTCTACTTAAGATGAAAATATGCATGAATACATATTATAATACTGATATTGTGTTACAACCACATGAAATATCAGAATGATTTAGACTTCATAAAGGTTTCGCTCATTACAAAAATAAACCATCTTCATATAAATTCCTTGTCAACTAAGCACAGTTGTTTTAATTGCTACAAAAAGATAAAAGAATGTTTGGTATGATACTAGCATGGTAGGAAAATATGTGGACAAAGTTTTTTCATGCAGGTGATACCATGGGAATGGTATGATGGGTTGTAACACAGATGATAATATGCACAGAAATATATACGACACCCATATGACTACATATGATACAAGGTCGAAAAATAAATGTGTATTAGTGTGTATAACATACCTTGTGTATATGTATGCATAGAGTCATTGGATAGATGTTTGTCCAAGTAAACAAACCTAGAGGATACCCAGAAGAAGGAAAGTAAGTTTGGTATAAGTAACTTTGATTAATCACAGTTTTCCATACACACAATTAGGATGAATATATATTGTTATGTGAAATAATATGTTATGACCTTGGGGGCATATTTATGTGAAAAATATACTAAATGATGTATTGTATGCAGACAGATTGCAAGAAGAAGGTGTACCACAAAAACACAAAGGTCTGAAAGAATTCAAGCATAAGACATGCATTCTTCAGGTAAAATAAATGATAAGAAATAGCTGCTTTAATACTATTTAGTAACAAATCATGATATCTATCATAGTTAAAATCTTGCTTCTATAAATTCTCACAAATGGTTTGAAAACAATGTTACAAGTAATTGTGAAAGGAGAGCACTCTTTGAGAATGATGTAGGTATGGAAGCAGATGTCCTAGTTTCACTTCTTGTGATAGATGTACACTGGAAAAATTTCATCAAATGGAAGACCCATGAGGGCTGTTGATTTCAAAACCGGCTACCTGTGAATGAGAACTTGCTGCAGTGATACACCGAGGACGGTGTAAAATTTAAGGGGTGGAGTATGTAACACCCCTCCATTTTGAGCTAAATTATTGTAAACCTAAGCTAAGTTAAAGCTAGGTGTGTTATCCTCACTTGCGTGCTAAATTATTGTAAGCCTAAGCTCAACTAAAGCTAGGTGTGATATCCTCCCTTGTGTGTTAAATGATTGTAAACCTAAGCTGAGGAAAGCTAGGTGTGACACCCTCCTTTCTAGGCTAACTATCCTAATCTTAACCTAAGGAATGCTATGTGATATGTAGTATGAGAAGCATATGTATTATTAAATAAATTAATAAAATAAATCACTTGGAGGGTGGAGCACCAAGAGAGAGGATATTCTTCACAAATCCCATGAGGAATGGGATAGACATGAATCTTTCATGATAAGCTTCTAGATGTGATTCTAGATAAGCTTGGATGGATTGGATATCCATCAGATGGATGGGAGATAAAGATGCATTGGACATAAAATATTTCTCGAGATAAAGGTGAGCTTTTATGAGGAAAAGCCTTGTGGGAGATAAAGACCAGCTTTTCAAAAAAAAACTAGGCAAATGGAAAAATCCTTAAAAGTGGGATGTCACTAATGGTAACTATATCATGAAAGATGATATTAAATACCCAATGCATTGATCAATTGAGCGTAGTTGATTCTTGGAAAGATCTTCTTATCAAACCAGCTCACAAAAATATAGAAATGATAGATCAATGCCTTAGAAATAAGCCTCTTCAAGGGGCAACCTCCTTTATATTACACAAATGAACAATTCTTAGATGACACAAATGACAAGACCTCCTTTCTATATATAGGGTTCTAAGGGGTCATAATATAATCAGAGCTGACATAACAATAATAATGTAAGGGCCCAATAATAACAATAGTGGGCTTCTATGGGGAACAATAATAACAATACGAGGACTAAATGGGCACAACAATATAATAAGGGGGTTATTCTAATAACAACAAGGGGTCACATTACTAGTATAGGGACCCAACATGCACCTCTACTTCAAAAAGTGTTGTCCTCGATCCTTGACTAGTTCTTGATGCTTCTGTATAAAAGGTTTGTCCTCGCATGTGAAATCTTCAGCACGTAAGTTCTTCCACTTGATGAGATACTTTGAAAATGATCGATTTTTTAGTTGTTGGGTTCTTGTTTCTGTGGCTGCTCCAAGTTCCAATATGATTTTTCCTTCGTCATCAAGTTCTGGCAATATTGTTTAACCTGGGATCTTCTACAACTTTTGAATGAGTGGCCACACTTCTTCATCCTTCTTCCATTCATCCCTTTCTTTGTTTATCCAATCTAGTTGGATAATAGAAATAGCATAAAACAATGCTTCGACATCCTCATCCTTTCTTGAGAGTGCATCTGCAACAAAAATTTTCTTCCATTTTCTATAGATGATGTCAAAGTCATAACCCAACATATTTGTGACACAGTTTTTCTGTTCTTCTAAAGATAATAGTTGTTCTAAAATGTATTTAAGACTATCATGATCCATTTTTACCATGAAGAGTCTTCCCATTCGGTAAGGTCGCCATTTTTTTAAGTGCATGTAGTGTTGCCAACATTTCCTTCTCACAAATAGCTTGCTTGAGATGTAGTAGTAAAAATACCCAATCACCTAAATCAAAAAAAATTTCACTACGATGTTGATCTACCCGTTGTTTCATTTGATTTTGCACCAAAGTGGCATTATCCTTTAAAAGTTGGAGAACTTGTTGTTGATGCACGATGTGATCTTTCACCACTTGAACCTTTCTCTTCTTGATATGTCCTTCTATCTTTAGAGTTTGAGGAGTGATAATTTCTTCCAATCCTTTACAAGATATGGTCAGATTCATTTCTTGATGCTCGATGTGATCTTTCACTTCTTGAACACTTTTCTTATTGATATGTCCTTCTATCTCGATAGTTTGAGGAGTGGTAATTTCTGCCAATGCTTTACAATATATGGTCTGATTCATTTCTTCTATCTCTAGGGTTGGATCTTGGCGTATATCCTCTTCTTTTGATGTTTCTTGATCCTTTTCTTCCTCCTCTTCATACTCTATGTAAAATAATTTCTTCTCAACACACTTATGACCTTTAGTGCATTTGCTATCACAATGTAACAAAGCCCTTTTTCTCTTTTTTCTTCCAATTGTTGTGGTGTAACCCTTGTAGGTTGTGGAAGGCTAGGAGAAACAACACTTCCATCTTCATAG
>APFE030762543.1:7536-45944 GCA_000404065.3 Pinus taeda | reverse complement strand
GACATAACCGAATCCCGCTCAGAGCTCTAGCATCCATCTCATCCCATTCATCCTCCGTCATGGAAGCAGGTCTTTTGTTTTTCCCCAACAGTGCTTTCGCCACACCTTGTTGAACCAGCAAATCGTGCATCTTCACCTTCCAGATCTCAAAATTATTCTTGCCATTAAATTTCTCAATTTCGAACCGGGCACTTTGATTTTTCGCCATTTTGTATCAAAGAATCTCCAATTTCAATTTGAAATACCATCAATTTAAAAAACCAAAATTGCCTATGCCTTTGTTTTTACACAAAACAAAACTGCCTATGCCTCTATACCTGTGCCTCTTCAAAAAAACTGCCCGTTGCATTTATATTAGAACTGTCTTTATTCAATTTGCCTTTATTTTTAACTGTTTAAACAGCCAGCAAATATATATAAAAAATTTATATATATAGCTCCTCCGGAAATCGGCGCACACAACAAACCAAACAAAAACTTCACATATTTACACAGCGCATATATTAAACCACACCATAGTTTTAGATCAACGTCGTTGCCAAAAAACTATTTACGCTGTTTGCAAAATATTCCCACACAGGTTACGCTGTCCGGTTACAGTTCCATGTTGTTTATTAAAATACATATACATGCTGTTTGGCAAAACCCATATCCACGCACAGCAAAGTAGAACTTAACAGCCACGCAGGTATCAAGGTAAAACCATATATATCCACACCGATTATAAAATCTGTACACACCGTTTTCAAAAAACATATATACATGTTGTTTTTTTGTTTTTTAATAGATATTCCCACACGTTGGAAATATATATATACCCACGCAAGTGTTTTTAACAAAACCACGCCATTTTAATATAATTCTATCACCATCCCCACGCAGTTTTCATATATATCCATGCCGTAGAGAATACATACGCGCAGAGCATATAAAATACATTATATAAGTCTGTACCTGGCGTATCTGCACTCCTCTACTCGCATATATGGCAGCACCAAAAAACATGAAGCATGCATACCTCCCGGTAGACGCACCAACAGCAATGTACAGGCCTCCACGCAATCTGAACAGAATCGGTTCTCGGCCTTCAGCAACAGGCTTTGGTCTTCACTCAGCCGCACTGCCTCCACGCAACATCAATCAAACTCCCTCAGCGCTCCAGCACAGCACCTCCAACAAGCTCTGATACCAATTGTTGGATCAGGTGCACAGCAGAATTAAATAAACACAGAATTAACACAGCAGAAGATCAAACACATAGAACACAGTTTTTAACATGGTTCACCCAACCAATCTGGGCTACGTCCACCAAACATAGGCATCAGGAATATATTAATCAAAATTTGGAGATTACATCAATAAAACTCTCACACTCTCTCTCAGCTATCCGTATGACAACCTATTTTATAGTAGAGAGAATCTAACTGCTCTCACATCAAATTTAGGTTGCATTAATTTGCTCCTAACAACCTGGAGATAATCCAGCAACAGATTTCCTATTGTTGTCACCTACAGAGATTTCTGCCTATTTTAGTTTAAACAGAAAATCTCAACATTTTACAGTGATGGAAGGAAGTGTTATAAATTATAATATGAGATTAAGGTGTAACAACGCCCTTGTTTCAAAGGATTGTTTAATGGATTTCTACGTAGTTCATAAGGTTGGTTGTATGGGAAAGTAAATTTATAGATTTTAAATCACATTTTACACTTGAATTAACTACTACATCTAAAAAGGTCACAGTGAAAATTTTGCACAAAAATTACGGAACAAAACATGATTATCATGGATATTACACAAGATAAAAATATCTCACAAAGAAGCCATGGTCCATGACCTTTCTGGACTCTAAGCCTAAAGGTTATATCACTATGAATATGGTATTACTATCTACATATTATTTAATATAATAGATTAAACTATTCAATTTTAATTAATGTTATGTAGAGTTTTTTATGTGGAATTTATGTATGATTGTAACATGAACACACTTTTAATGGTTTAAATTCATTGGACAATCATTAATGTTCCTGGGGTGTTTGGATGAGTTGGCAAATTATTTGTGCTTCTTATTATTTGAATATTGAATGACATGTTGATGAATTGTACATGAAAGTTTTTGTTTGTTGAAGAATATTAACACATATTTGTGGATATTTTATGGCTATCAAAGGGTTTGGCCAATATCTCACATCTCAACTTATTAGGTCTCCTCTTCCTATTGATCTTGCAGCATTCACCGTGCTTCTTTCTTCATAAACAAAATTATCTACACCTTGGAATTGAGCATTTAAGAAGACTCAATTCCTACACCTATTGGATCTCATTCTCTTCATCAATCTCAAATCCCCATTTAGGTATTGAGGCATGTGAATATCCACATTAATATTAACAATCTCTTGAATAATTCTTTCCTTATTAACTTGTTGAAATAGAAAGTGTGCTTATTTTTAATAATTATTGGAGCTAGGTAGTCCTATTTCACAGTTCATCAACTGAGATTCAACACATGACATAATTCATACTTATTGTTATACTTGTATTTTCCATAATAGGCCTTGCAAGGTTTCTATGAGATGATATCATTATGGAAATACATAATCATGCAGAAAACTCATCATAACTTCATATTATGAAATAAAATTATTTCATAGTTAAGAAAACAACTCATAATGGGTTGGAAAAGGTTCATAATCTAGCATGGTACTTGTGCATGACATGTAATTGCTTAGTTTGAAGCGTATTTTCAATCTCCTCGAGAATATTATAAGAAAGAACCAAGCTAAAGGAGCATGACATCACAAAACAAAACATCTTGATATTGCTATATTAATGGAGCAAGATCCCTTCGTCGTAACTTTGCTATAGATTTTCAAACACTAGGCATCAACATTAGTTTGAATAAACCTTAGGTAAGAGACAAATCTACTTTTTTATTGTAATATGCTGACTGATTATGCTTGCTTAACAAAGTGAGCTTGTGGTCAAGGTGTAGAGTTTTAGGTTTTGGTGCTAGGAATATGGCAATAGATCTCAAGTTAACAATCATTTATTGTGGTAATCTCTTTCATTTAATATAGATCTACACTATCCCCCAAACCCGTGAGTTCTTGGTATTTTTCTCGTTGATTTTCTAGCTTTCTTTATGCTATTTCAATAGTCTTTAGAGTTCATATCTTGCTTGTTTACTTGTAATTTTTTGGGGGGATTTTTGATGTTTTTTTTTTCCTTCTACAAGACTACACACTTTTTCCTCACAAATTGAGCATATACATGCTCCTTTTCTTCATAGTAAATGCATGTGCTTGCTCTTTTCCTTCAAAAAAGGAGCATGCACTTCTTATAGCTCAAATTTTATAGTTTTTCTGCTTCTTTTTAAGAGTTTTTTTGTTTTTGTTTTGAGAGCTTAAGGTCTATAGCAAGTAGGTTTTTTTTCATTTGTTTTTTAAGAGTTAGATTTATGATCGTTTGTAAGAAAATGACCAAAAAAACTTCATTTTACTTTTCCTCTTTTCCTCCTTTTTAACATTTTTTTTGCTTATTTAGATTATGCACAAGTAAAAAATCATTCAATTCACACATTTTTTACTTCTAATTACTTTACAACATATTCATTTTTTTAGACATTATTTTTCTATTTAAAACATAATTTTTATTTTTACACATCGTAATTATTAGCATCCATAACTTCTTATAAGTCTTTAAATTAAAATAAAATCATATAATATATATATATATATATATATATATATATATAATATATATATATATATAGATATATAATATATATATATATAGATAGATATATATAAAAAACAACTTTTCCTGATATTGAAATTCAAATTGTGGTGAGAGTGAGAGGAGAACATTCGGGTTCCCAGAGTGCTCTGCGGTAAGGATGGCTAGGGTTTTCATGGGGGCCGCCGTCACAGTGCGCTGCGAGGACACAGAGACATCCTCGAATAACTGGAGGTTGAACGCGGAACTGCTTGAACTGTATACACCGCCCCGGATCGGGTACTGTGGCGGGCAAGAACACAAACCCCCTGTAATAAATCGAGATCTGGAGGAAGAATCGTCGGTTCACAGGTTATGGTCATTTTCTCTTTTACTAAGTAAGGGTTATTTGCACGATAAAATACTTGCCCATTCTGTAACAGGTCATGGCCAGGAGGAAACTGACGGCCATTGTCCAGATCCGTCTTTGGTAGTGCAACCCGGCCTTGATCTGCGCCTTTTGAACGAGATTAAGGGTAAGTATGGAATGATGTGGTCAGAATTTAGTCGTTATACAGATCCGCACCTGATAACACAAACCCACCTGGTATCGCACCCACTGTCTGCGTTAAAGGGTATATATGGAATGGAATGGCCGGAATGGACTGTGCAAGCAGGGGCCACACAGAATACCGCCCCACCATCTCCAGGTGGAAGAAGAAGAAGAGGCTCAATCCCGATATCAGAGAGCCTTGGATCTATAATACAGTCAGATCTAGCATCTAAACCAGTCAATCAGGACCATCTCCACACAGATCTGCTCCAGTTCTTCATTAAATCTATTGAGGGCAAACATAGCTGCATAAGACTCAGTAAAGGGACGAGGGTACACAAATTAAAGAAGCAGATCCAGGGGCACAATGGAATCCCAACTCAATATCAAAACCTTATATATTCTGGGTACAGTTTACAGGATTGCCAAACTCTCCAGCACTACGGTATAACCAACGACACAACCATCATCCTAAATCTGCGTCTATGTGGTGGGAGCAGCGGTTCCAGCTCAAAAAACAACAGCTCATTTCGGGATGCAGTGAAGGGGAAAAAAATGGAAAGCAAAACAGTACCACCAACAGAGCTGCCAGGCCCATATATTGTTGAACAAAAGCCAGAGTCACCTACCCTACAAATTGCTATGCCTGAGGTAAATAACATATATACAGATCTATCCAATACTACTGTTATTTGTAGATTTAATGGCTTCTGGCCTAAATCAGATGCCCTGCATCAATGGATTTACTCAAATTGGTCACCTAACTGTGAAATTTACCTATGCCCTAAGGGGTTTTTCATAGTTAGACTTAATACAGAACAGGAAAGAGACAGTATTATCAATCAGGACCCTTGGTTTTGGGGCAGTGCTGGCCTCTTCACCACTCCCTGGTTCTCGGAATTTGATGCTACAACAATGATAGTTTCAAAAATGCCTGTTTGGGTGAGACTACATGGACTCCCACTCCATTTTTGGCATCACAAAGTGTTAATCGCCATTGGGAACTCTCTAGGGAAATTCCTAAAAATGGATGAGGAAAGAGCTATCAGAGGAATCTTCACATTTGCCAGAATATGTGTAGAAGTGGATCTGAGTGAAGGGCTACCTGACCACATCACGCTGAACTTTAACAATACTCAATGGATACAACAGCTTGACTATGAAAATATAGCTTTCCGATGCAGGACTTGTTTGCAGACAGGGCACTTACAAAATCACTGCCCACTAACCCGAAAGGACCCAAGGAAAGCTAAGAAACAACCAAAAAAACCCAAAGGCTAGCAGAACACAGATCCAATAGAAGAAGAGGACATAATTGAAGAACCCACAGAGAACCTGACGGAACTAGCCCCTCAAAAGGGACAGGAACAAACACAGGCAGCGAATACCCTGTCCACTCATGTGGGGCCGAACATCACAGATCTACATCAGGAGTTACAACTGGAAGTAAGTGGCATAAAAAGAACCCACAGCTCAGAGGGTTTAGAATCAGACAAAGAACCTCAAATGAACACAATGGAAAATCAGATAGCTATCATTTCACCCACTCCTGACACAGGAGGATGGCGTCGGGTGGAAAAGAAAAAGGGAAGAAAAGTATAGGCCAGCTGGCATACAATTTTTTTTTACTGTTACTCTGTGTTTTCCTGATTTTACAGGAATAGTTTATTTTTGCTACCTAGTGTTACTGTATTTGCTGCCTGTCATTACAGGTTCAGCCATCTGCATATGCCTTTGGCATCTACAAAATGTAATTTTATCAATTTATGAATAAAATTACGACTTTTTCCTAGGGGAAAAAAAAAAAAAAAACAACTTTTCCTTCGTTATATATATCTTTGTTTAAGAAGAGAATCATTACTCTGGTTTAAAGCATAAACATAACATTTATCAATATTATCTTAAACAAAAGATATATAAATAGTTTAAGATATATAAATATAGTAATTATTTTGATGCCAAGATAATACTAGTTTAATTTATTCACATTTCATGGGAATGACGATAGTAATCATTTCAATGCCACATTAATATTAAGTTACTCACTTCGAGATGTTTGTGAAAAACATAAATTAATATGATTTTTTTGAAAAGATAGAATCACTCTCCTAATTTATTTGTGATATTTTTCAAAGTTACGGTATAATTTTAAAATACAAAATTATAAAAGTAATCCATAGTGCAGGTTAATTAATTAATGAGCATTAATCAATGTTTTAGTTATTATTGTTTTAATAGTTACACTATAATCATCATTTCTTTGTTGAGTGAATGTTTTTCACATTAATAATTGTGATAAATAAGTTGATTATTGGATTTGTTTTGTACTTATTATGGTTATTTATAAAGTTGTTTTTTTTTGTTTTTTTTTGGTTTTTTTGTTTTTTTTTTTTGTTTTTGTTTTTGTTTTTGTTTTGTTTTGTTTTGTTTTTTTTTGTTTTTGTTTTTGTTTTTGTTTTTTATTTTAAACTTAGTAACATGACATTATGATGTGTTAATTTCAATTATATTGGAGTTCTTTATGGTAAAAAGATTTCAAAAAATCTTGTAGAGGAAGTGTTTGAATCATGTTTTTGATGGTGGAAATAGATTCAGCACCATCAAAAACCTTTAGCACACCTAAAATCTTAAAATTTAAAAACTGTAAATTGGATTTACAAAAATCCCTGGGGATTTTCTCAAAATATGGCTAGAATTTCCATAACTTTCAAGGCAAAAAAACACTCTCGTTAGACTACAATTTATATATAAAGGTTATACATTCCTATATAATTGAAAAAATGAAAATAATGGATAATATTTATGTTTATTAATATATGTTTGGAAAAAGGTAATTTTTACCTAATGAATTGATTATTCAAAAATTATTAAATATATATATATATGTGTGTTGTTGTGTGTGTGTGTGTGTGTGGTGTGTGTGTGTGTGTGTTTATTTTTTGATAGAATTTCCAAAATTTTAATTTAATTATCCATAATTATTAGGCGGATGGTAGGGATTTAACTTCGATAGAATATTTTTAGTACTTTTCACAAATTAATGGTTGAGATTTACCTTAAAAGTAGTTATGCTCTTTTCGTCTTTTTAATTAAATTGATTAATTATAAGAATGAACATGTGCCATATGAACATGAATTATGGTTTTTTGGACATGTGGTATTAATAAATCACAAAGCCTCTTTATAACTTAAGAATCTCCATGATAAAGTGAGAGTGAATTTCCCTGTGATAGCATCCCAGTGTGGGTAGATCATTCTTCCATCCAATTACCAAGCTAGCTAGACCTAAGCTCAACCTAGTTAAAACAAAATTTAATATGTATCATAAAATAATTGTTTTAATATGTATTAGAATTTAAAAACCATTTAATTTATACAACCAAACTAATTTATTTCCAACCATATATCAATAAATTATCACTGATACTCTATATAATATATATCTTACAAAAAAAAATAATAATTATTTATTTTTAACATACACTAAATAATGTTAATTAATACCATTTTAAACAAAAAACATTAAAAATCAAATAATATAATTATAATTTTAATTTAATTAAATTTCTTCGTAAATAAGATTTCCAAGGAAATTTATATACCATACAATTTATATACCATACAATGGTAAAACGGGAATTCAAAATTTTCAAAATACTTTTGACCTATATTCTAACTCAAGGTTAAATTCTAATTCAAACTTTTCAAAATATTTTTGACGTATATTTCAATTTAAGATTAAATTAAGTATATAGATTTATTTTAAGTGTGGATCTAATATAAGTGGAGAAAGATCAATTTTTTCTTGTGCAAATTTTCTTAGAGTGCAAAACACAATATTAATTTTCATTGTTTAAATTAATATTTTTAAATGGTAAATAAAATATATAAGACCAATAAATGTTTTATAATAAAAAAAAAAAAATATTTTTTTTTAATCTTATCTATCTATATATTAATATATTAAAATAATTTACATAATATGTAAATCCAAATTAAAAATGGTTATTTTATTATTAATGTATTTTTAAATATATGCCGATATTAATTAGTATTAAAATATTGTATTGATAACCCACATTGAATATTTTTTATGTACAACATTAAAATATTTTATTTTGGCAATTTTTTTTTTTTTTTTTTTTATATGTATGAAGCTAATATCTATATAAATTAGTTAACATAGATCTTTCAAATAGTTTATTTAAAGATCTTCTTGAAGAATTTTTGAAACGTATTAGATTTAAATGTTTTAGTGACACATTTTTTATTTTTTTAATTCTAATTACTTTACAACATATTCATTTTTTTTTTTTTTTTTAAGCTGACATTATTTTTCTATTTAAAACATAGTTTTTATTTTTTGTTTTCATTTTAAAAGAATGGACCGTAGGGACAGATTTACACATCCCCTCATATTGTGCTCTAGAATGAGCCTCTTTGATCAATAATATTTTTTATCTCATTGATAGTGATATCTTCCAACTAAATTATGGAAATTCGGATTTTTGTAAATCCAGATTACGGTTGTTAAACTTCAACGTATTGGATGCCCCAGAAGTTTTTGGTGGTGCTGAGTCGATTTCCACCATCAAAAACATGATTCAAACACTGCTGGTGCAAGAATTTTTGATTTTTTTTGCCGAGATCCCAACCGCTTTTAACAATCACAACAATTCCTAATCTTCTTAAACACTTCCCAAAAATAATATACCAATTAATTTTAATCTCTTTGATAGTGATATCCTACAACAATACCATAATGAAATTGGACTATGCTGCAACCCAGAATTAACAATTGTTTTATTTCAGGAAAAAAGAAACACCAGATTTCTATTAATAATAGAAAACAAAATGTTATGTACAAAAATGATTTCTGATTAACAATTGTTATTTGAAAGAATGTTAGGTGCAACTGCCATATTTCTTTTTATATATTAAGCAAGAACAACCATGTCTTTTCTTTCTCTGCAAAATTTATGTCGGGTGCACTTCTTTACCAACCTTCACTTTGCGTTGTCACAATAAAACCCATTCAATGTAATGAATGTCAAACTCACTTGTTCATATAAACCCTCTTTTCAAAAATTCATCGACAAAAAATCACATTATTATTGCGATCTACTGTTATCTAAAACATCCAATGATAAAATAGTTATTGATTATTATAATTATTTATTATTTTAGTTAATTTTATTTTCCATCTGTTTTTAAAGTTCTTTTAAAATTATTTCTTAGTGAAGCGCGAGGATAGTAAGCCTACCTGGCACAGCAAGACGATATGGAAGCATAAACAGGGTGATGCTGAGTCAGCGAGCCGATCCGTGATGCTGAAACAGCGTTGCATAGAATTCGGATTCATTGCTGCGCGCGAACATGGGGTTTCTCCAAATCATTCTTCAGATTTGGCGGGCACCTTTAAACATGTGGTTTCAATATTAAATAAAATAGGGAATCAATGGATGCAACGGGGAGCGGCCGCACGGTAGCGATTGTTTGAACGTGGAGTTTGGCATGCAGGCATTCCATCCTTGGATTTCTGCATTTCATTTATTGGACTCAGAATTGATATAATTTTCTTCAGTGTCTTTTCAATGCTCTGGCACGTCAGGTTGCCCTCTAGAAACCGATATCAAGATTTCTGGAGCTATTTATTTATTAATGCACGAGCAGTATAGGTTACTCGTAGATTTAAATAAATACAAAATCCAATACTACCCTGTACATTAATAAATAAATAGCTACAGATATTGTTGGCCACCAGAAACTAATGCCCACTAAATTAAATGGTTGTCATTTACTTTTTATCTCTCGAAACTCACAAATTATGGAATTTGAGAGGCCTATGAAGCGCCAAATTTGAAAGCCACTTTGTTGTCACAGGACATGTACTGGCAACTACGGTCGAAAAGTCATGGGACATTTTTGTTGTCAAATACAGTCGAAACATTTACTCTGCCCCATCCCGGAAGTAAAGGATTTTGTTAAAAAAGGGGTCATTGAAAGAAACAGGTGACCCTTGTTCTTCAATTCCAAAGATGACTGCAACAATTCATTCAATTCGGAAGAGCTCACATCATTAAGATGATAAAGGTTGAAGTAGGTAGCGAAATATGATAAGCTAGAAGTAGGTAAGTTGGTAGCGAGTATTTTATAGTAATGGATTATGTAAATCTATATTTATAGATTGAAATTATAAATAAATTTTGTTAAATTTATAGATTAATATATATATTCAAAAAAACCATAAATCATTTTTATATAATATTTTTTTAATTAATAAATTAAATAAAAAATAAATCTTAATTTTTTAATTTATTTATGTATTATAAAAATATTTTTTTGAAAATAAAATCACTACTTTCATTAAAAAAAACCTATTCCAAATTATACATGCCTATTTTTTTTTATATCATCCTAGTTTATTTCTCCTAACCACAAAACAAAACGGGGACAGGCCTCCAACAACAACATTATAATGAAGCTAGGCTACTGATTGGTATTAATAATAATGTTAGTGCCACTGCCACTTTCTCTTTTCAACTATTAAATAATAACAAACTTGTTTTTCTTTCTCTGCAGAATTTATGTGGGAGACACTAGTTTACCAACCTTCACTCTGCGGTGTCACAATAGCACCCGAATCCATGTAAAAAATTATTATTATTGTGATCTATAATCACAACTCGTCAACAAAATTTCACATTATTATTGTGATACATAACAACCAAATTTCCCAACGTTGCTGTTTTAAATTGTTTTTCGAGTGAAGAACGGGGATGGTAAGTCTACCTGGCACAACAAGACGATTTGGAAACATTGACGTGGTGATGCTGAGTCAGCGACCCGATTGGCTTTTTCCTGTTAAAGATATTTTAAAATTATTTTGTATGAGTGAAGCAAAGGTATATTAAGTCCAAGCGGTCCAAAAGATTTGAAACTTAGTAAATTTAAATGTCTATGATGATTTAAAAACATTTCAATAAATTATTATTATTATCATCTAATTTTAAAATACTGCAAATCCAAACACTATTTTAATATATGAATTCATAAAATTTAATTTCTCGGCATTTAACAGGGGTCAAGTTTCAATCTAATATAATTTGAAGAATCAATGGATGCAACGCGGAGCGGTTGGACGGTAGCAACTGTTTGGACGTGGAGTTTCGCATGCACGGCTTCGATACCTGTATTTCTGCATTTGATTTATTGGAGTGAAGAAGTCCAAGAAATGAAATAATTTAAATGCTCTATTAATGGCACCTCAGGTTGCTCGCCAGAAACGGATGCCTACGAAGTTAAATGGTTGTCATTTACTTTTTGTCTCTCGAAACAGACAAATTACAGAATTTGAAAGGCATATGGAGCGCCGAATTTGAAATCCACGTTGTTGTCACACGACATTCACTGACAACTACGGTCGAAACGTCCTGGCACATTTTTGCTGTCAAATACAGTAGAAACATCGACTCTGTAAAATACAGTCGAAACATTTACTCTGCTCCTTCATGAAAGTAAAGGATCTTGTTAAAAAAGAAGTCAAGAATATCATTCAAACACAACCATTCATTCACTTCGGAAGAGTTCTCATCATTAAGATGATAAAGGTTGAAGTAGGTAACATGGTAGAGAAACATGAGAACTGCATCTTTTGTTTTTACAGCAATGGAAGTTTCAAAATGCTTATAAATTATAATATTTTTTTAGTACTATTTTGAATTCTAATAACAGCGCTGAGTCTCACACTAGCCTATTTAGAGGTTTTTATGTTTTATTTTTTTATTTTAAAAGAAATTTGCATCTCCAATAATTTTATCTCTAGGTTTTGAATAGATCCAGTGAAAATGGATCTATGCTGGTAGAAATATCTATATATATATATAGTTTAGATAACATTATTATTGGTAAAATCATGAGTGGTGAAATAAATATATATTATCTATCTATATCTATATCTATATATATATATATATATATATATATATAATATATAGTTTAGATAACATTATTATTGGTAAAATCATGAGTTGTGAAATCAAATGTTAGGGTGGAGCCATTACATTCTTTTTCTTCTTTGAAGGCAATATTCTTGAAGAAGTAAATGAATATAAGTACTTTGGGATTGATCTCAACAAGTTTAATTGGGAGAACTGCACAAAGAAGAGAATTTTAGGAGGGTGGAAAATATCATATGCTCTTCAAAAACATATGTAGAGAGGCAAAGTTATGGGATTGGAAAACGATTAAAGTGCCTTTTGGGCTCATAGTTTGTCCAGTGATATTATATGGGTGTGAACTATGGGCTAGCAGCATCCTTGTCTCAAAATGGAAGCAAATTGAGAAATGTAAAAAATGTTTGATCATGAGCAAGTTCAAAATAAAAAGTTTGGTTCCTTATGAGATAGTGTTGAGTGAAACATGGCAGCTCCCATCGAAGCAATTGCTATGGTGTGTCTCATAAGGTACCTAAAAAGAATTAAGCAAATGAGAGTCGGTAGATGACCTAAATTTATCTTCAATGAAGGCATGAGTGAAAGAAATAAATGATGGATGAGACAAAACAACAAATCTATGCAAAAATGTAATATTTGTCTCAATGCATGTCCCACACATACCAAAGAGTTAAAGAATTTTGGAAAAGGTGTCCAAAATTAGCTTACCTTCCAATATTAACCCCTAAAATTTTTTGTGGTTGATTCCTTGGCATTGTTTTATGAGTAAGAGAGTAAAGAGACAATTAAAAAGTTGACTCAATTCATCATTAATTTGAATAAGAAAATAATTAAATTATAAAAAATGAAAAAAAAAAATTAATAATCCCACGGACTATTTTTAATTTCATAAATATTAAAATATCGTTCACTCTCTATTTCACATTGATAAAGCTTGAATTCCATGAATAAGCATATGAATTCATATAGTTATTTTTAACGCATTAGTGTAACTAAAAGCTAGCTGAGATCCAAATGTACTCCATCATTGCAAGCAATATGGTGATTGGTCATGATTGTTGAACAAGCTGAGATTGTGGTCAAGGAGAAGAGTTCCATGTACATATTAAGCTAACAATTATCTATTATTATAATCTCTTTTATTTTAAAAAGGTTTTACAATCCTGCCCTTAAAAAAAATTAATATATTCTCTTTCATGTTAAAAAAATCTATAATCTAACTCTCTCTAATAAAAAAATTCAAATCTATTGACGTAGCTTGTACCTTGAATTGGATTTTGTTGTTGATCTTAATAAGATTAGATCTTGTATCATTCTATATTCCATTTTTTTATATCACGAAGGTTGGAGAAAGTTCTTATTTTTCGTGTAAGTGAACAAGGCATCTTTAGTAGCATTGGATTTAGAAGAATCCATTGAATACAATGGACAACAACCGATATAAGGTATCTTTGACTTCCATCTCTCATTATGGTATGAAATTATATGATTAGCTTTAGGTGAAATAGGTAGTGATCTGTCTTACTATCTATCATTGGTGCATATCCAATTAATGAAAGGATTTGCTTATCAATAGGTGAATTTCATTTCAACTAAATTGGTGTATTTGTTAGGGAGAAGTTTTTGAGTTTTCCTTATGTGTTTTCTTTGGTGGTTTTGTGGTATTATTTAGGATATTTTTTTCATAGTTTTTGCAATTCATATTTTTCTTATTTATAGATGAAATTTAGAATTTTGAGAGTTTTTTGGCAAAATTTTACTTTTTACAAGACTTTACACATTTTTCCATCATAAATAGAGCATCATAAATAGAGCATGTACTTCATGTAGCTCAAATTTTAAATGTTTTTTTTACTTGTTTCTCTACTTTTCAATATGTTTTTTTTCCTTGTTATGAGAGCTTAAGGCCTGTGCTAAGTGGTTTTGATTTCCTTTGTCCTTTATCAGTTGCATTTAGGACCATTTATAAGAGAAAATATAAAAAAAACAATATTTTGCTTCCCTTTTTTCTATTTCTTTTTCTTTTTTGGATGCTAAACAAACCAAAAATGAAATGCACTTCATCTTCTAGATTGGGTTATGTGTTACATTCCTTATTTCATTTGAATCACAAGTGAAATTTAGAAGAATTTCATATCATAATCAAATTGTTTTAGGCATTTTTTATTCTTTGTGAAAGTTGCATTGGTTAAATTATTTTGACATCTCAAATTTCTTTAGGAACATGATTTGGTAGTTTTCATTTATAAAGTGATTGTTACATTGATTATTTTACTTTGTAAAAGAAACCTCTTGCACCCTTTCATAGATAGAACTAACCTTTGCAGCAAGAGGTGCCAAGGCATGCTGATAGTGTTTTGGGAATTTTTTCACCCTTCCAATATATATATAATAAAATTTGAAATAGAAGGGCTTCCAATGTCTTACCAGAGGTCGATGATTGTTTGGTAGAATGAGCTTGAAATTCAGCTGGTCGAATGGACTCAAAGGTCAGGTATCTCTTCAAAGTTCCAGTCTACTAAGGGCCCCGACTATGTGGGATGTCATTTTGTCATGTCCTTTGTTCCCATGCCAAGAAAGAAAATAGACACAGATAGTAAAAGGTGAACAAAAATGGTGCCATCAGATTTGTAAGATATTCAATCTGGTATAAGAACAAGTGGTGAGGTAGTAGTGCAACTAGAGTTTGGATTACACCATTGTTTAGAGTGATCACTCTAAATAGTAACAAATATAAATGACCTATAAGGGAAACAAATCATTTAAATTTGCATAGAGTATTAAAAATGTTGCAACATGTGAGTTGTGTTAATGTAAAAGTTAAATTCCATCATAATAGTTAAACCAATGAAAAATTAAATATATAAATTTAAAATATTTAGTAAATGTTTGTTTCTTTACATAAAAATGAGCTCAATATATAATTTTAAAAAACTCCAAAAAAATGTTTCAATAAATTAGCGATTAATACAATTTCAATAAGCATTCACTTTGCGTCCATGCGATATTGGATAGATGGTGATCAAGTACGATGTTAAGGCACTTCTAGATGTTAAATCACTGGTTAAATTCAACCAAAGTTCTTATAAACCACTAAAAACCAAAATTTTTATAAGGTTGATTTTAAAAAACAAGAAACTAACATAGTCTCGATCATTGCATTTTAGGTAAGAAATTTTTAACAAGTATAGATCATCTCCCAATATGCTACTCATTTACAAGAGAGCTTTGGTTAAAAGTAAAAATAATGTAAAGGGTGAAAGCTATTTGGCAAGGGAATACTTTGGAGAATATTTTGAAGGTTGTCTTAAAAATAAGACTCTCGAGGAATTAAAAGTTATCAATGCTATGGTTGTAGTGACCTCTTGGTGAATATGGCTTGCAAGGAATTCTGAGTTTTTTTAGAATCTCGTGTTAATGCAACTCATGAGCTAAACTAATATGTGAAATCTTCTCCTGCACTACAGAACCATATTAGTGATAAGATTCTAGTTCATCCTCCAATTTAGATTCTCGAGGATGGATAAAAAATGTTGTGGGTGTAGTTTGCATACTGTATAATCATTTTGGTGACAAGATTCTAGTTCATCCTCCAATTCAAAAGTCTCGAGAATGAGACTAGCCAAAGAGAAAATGTTGTGGGTGTAGTTTGCATATTGTTTTTCATAATTTTTGAGATTTAAATTTGGCTTGGAGATTGGTATAAATAACTATGTTGAACTTTAGGTACTCAATTTTTTTTATAAACACTGCGATCGAAAGAGTGAAGAATAATACTTTAGAGACATTAAAAACATAGTTATCAATCGAAAAATATACACTATAATTATTGCAAGATAAATATTTCTTTAGATTTTTCCCAGTTTATTCTATTGGAAATTAGGTCGTCATAAATCTTCATTAAAATGTACTTTTATCTTTAAAAAAAACACTAAACTGAGTTGTTGATCAATTTAACCACCAGATCAAATTACTCCTTTATTAGAATGGACCTTCTCCACAAATTGCTTGTGCTAATCAATGGAAATTGTAAATTGTTTTTAACCACCTTCTCAAAATGGATAATCTCCCCAAATTCTTTGTGTTAATCAATGGATATTATAAAAAAAATTTAACCACTTTCTTAGAAGGTTGTCTTAGGCATTTCATGCATTGTGTAGGAATTGGAGAAAACTTTTGAAAATTATTGGGAAACCATCCAAGGACCTTTGAATTGGGAAAAACCATCTAAGAACCTTTGAACCTTTTAAATACAAAGAATTTATTTATAGAAAGAGGCTTACAATTACAAAATATCGAATCATTATTTACAACTTGTTACAAATAATAAATATGTTATGCAAGCATTGAAACTACTATATACACATCCACCATCTCCACACTATTTTACAACATGCAACGACATATTTTCTTACCAAAATTGTTTGGAAATATCACTAGCAGGAGTTGAGTTAAGATAAGATCTTGAGGTATGACGAGAGATAGACAAGGTTCCATGTAAGAGATGCCAGACATACCATTTTCAACATTGATGAATACCAGTGAAGAAATTTCAATCTCTTGTTCACCTTTGCAAATTTGTAGTTCACATCATCACCAACCAAGAAATTGCTACCATGCACATGAAGATCAATAGTAGTGGTGGTGGTTCTCATAATGAGAATATTTTCTTTAATATTCATATCTCCCAAATATATGCCTCTTCTCTCTTCCTTCTCCATCCCTAGCCTCTCAAATAAAGCTCGTGCATGAATTATCTCATTAGTAATCCTAGTTACCATTAGAGCACAAAGACGTACATGCTTGATCCCTACATAATTGCGTCATTAAGGAATGCATTGTTGAAATAACTCTGATCAAGAGTTAATATACAATCTGACACCATCAATATTGTATAGACACAAAAATCACCCAACAAAGATTAAGTACCAAACAAATGTTGATGCCATGATTAAAATGAACTAAGGAAAAAAATGGGAATTGGGAAATTGAAGAATTAAATAAAAAGATTTGGAAGATGAACCAGAAGCGATGGAAATTTTGTGTAAAAGAAGGTAATAAAGAAATTATGTCAAGAATAAAATGGATTAAACAACTAGATATGGAATAATATTTTCCCTTCTAACCATTAGGTAAGGAGAACTTGGTACAAAAGAAGGTAGTAATGAAATTGTGACAAAATCCTAGTGAGGTCTGAAATTTTGTTAGCTTGAAATCAACTCAATGCTTACTTACAAATAAGAACAATGTCTCACACTAGAAAAAATCTCACACAAAAGAAGAGCACTGAAATTTTGATCAAATTTGAAGAAAACATCAAATTTTGATCAAAAAAATTGTAATAGTGGGTATCATACAAATTGTAAGCATAACAATTAAAATCATGAACATGTCAACTATATAATAAAGGCACTTTGTGCAAGGGGTAGCTCAAATATTTGTGCCCAATGTTGTTTGGTATTTGCTTAGCTCAATACCAGTCGATGCCCGGATCATATCTCCCTGGGTGAGGTGTAGTGGTCTATGTTGAGTGGTTTACTAGGGATGTTATCCATGAAATTGCTGAAGTATCCCTTGTGTTTCACTGCAAGGTTTTTCATTGGAAAAAATATGGATAGAGAATCAAGATACTTACATGGTAAAAATATGAGTTTCAAACCCAAGAAAAACACAAAACAAAGATCTCCATAAATGTACTTCCATCCTGTCTCCTCCTTGTCATACAGAAGCATTTGTAACTACTCAAGCATTGAGGAAAACACTTTTTTGAAGGAGAGGGTCATTTTAGGTCCCTATAATACTATTGTATCCCCCTTATTTTTATTGTTAGTGTATCCCCCTATTCTTATTGTTGTTCCCATGTATCCCCCATATTGTTATTGCTGTGCCCCATGGAAGCCGATTACTGTTATGGTTGTGCCCTTACATTATTATTGTTATGTAGGATTTGATTATGTTGTGAACCCTTAGACTCTTATATATACCAAGGAGGTCTTATCATTTGGATCATCCAATAACTTTTCATTTATGTAATGTGAAGGAGTTTTCCCCCTCGAAGAGGATAATTTTTAATTCGTTGATCTACCTTTTCTTCTGTTTTGTGAGCAAGTTGCATAATAAATGAAGACTTTGAATATTTATCCATTTGTCGTTCTAATGGAGTCTAAGTCTCCACCCACGTAACTGAGTATGTGAAAACAACTTCAGTTTCCTTGTCCTCAGTAATGTCAACAATAAAATTTGGATCTATACAAGCAATCATTTATTTGACATGATCATTGTTGTATAGGATTTCAAACTGGAGGTGTTTGTACAGTAAAATTGGATCTGCATTATTTTCTTTATTACTTTTTCCAATAAACCTCAGATAGGAAAATCATCATACTACATTTGAATATAATAATCCTTATTCATTATTTCTCTAAACTTCACCAAATCCTCCTTAGTTTATTTTTTCCTGCAAAGAAGTTCAAAATTTTTGTCTTCCTGGAAATCAAGCTTATACTGAGCACCGACCATTCGGTCACCATTTAACACTTCTCCAAGATCTTGCCTCTTCTCAGTCACCTTATCTACAATATTTATAGAAAATTTGTTATTAATAATATGCCACAACAAAAATATTTGTTTCTTCTATAAAATACATAGTTAGGAAAGTCAAATATGCAAAATTTGTACATACCTAGAGGACAGAATAGTAAATCAAAGTACCAGTATGTTTCACTGCAAGAAAAATATAGAAGAAATGAACATTTGATAATTGATAGATAAATGCCTAAAAACAAGGATAAACTGATAAAATTGAACTCTAGTGACCCTCATTGATTCTAGTAGCATACATAACTATCTTATCATCATTGTATCCGCTCCACAATAATTTGCAACAAGTTGTCTAGATTATGGGCAAGTTTGATACATAAAGTCAAGCTCTGATTTTGTCATGTAGGTTCTTTGATAGAGTACTAATGATTCTTCCACTCCCCTCACAACCAATAGATATGTCTTTTCCTCCTCAAATATCCTTCAAGGAAACCATGGTTTCAGGGATTTCTGTTAATGAAGCTTCTCACCCCAAGTGAGTGATTATGCCTAGGAAAATTATGCCTTGTTCTCCTCATGAAAACGATTTTTGTCCTGTCAAAGTTCTTCATACAAGTATATTTCCAAATTTCCTATCTTACCCTGAGGGAGTACAGGTGGCTCCATGTCCTTTCTCTCGTATTAGTTGAAAGCAATAGCATGAATTTGTGTACCAGAAGGTTTCCTCCTCTTCACACCATGTTAAGAACAATACCCATTTCCTCATGCTCCCTGCTTTACTCTTCTCTTCCATTAGAGATAAAAAATTAATCAGTGTTGACTTGAAGTTGAAACAGGAGGCCAATATCATTAGACTTAAGATGAAGGTATTTGTAAACACATTAATAAGATGAAGGATATGTAAATGGTGAGAGTGGACATGAGGGAAACGACATGGAATTTCCGTGTAGAAAAACTAAAGTGAAGATGTGAAAATTTATGTTGGTATTTTCTAGAAGACACCCTAGATTCCACATGGCTTTTTGTCCCCATCTGTAGAAAATTGTGTGATGATTTGACTTTGAAAGACTAATAAGGGTGACTTGATATTAAATAGAGGAAGCTAAAATGAAGGATAAAAAATTATGAAGTATTCCACAAATACATCAAGGCGATGGAAAAATGAATTGCAATGTAGAAGATTGCAGAGTCAACATGCCAATCAGACTTTGCCACTCAACTTACTAAATTTTAATTTACAAACAAAGTTACAATAAATGACATGGAATTGTGGGACATGTGCTCAATATTGTGTCGGGGACAATGAATATGAACAATGTCGCCATGATAATCCTCACCATAGAAATGCCTATTGGTGTAATTATTGAAAGGAAACAAAATTGAACTCTTGCAACTTTATTTCCTTTGTTAATTATTTGGATTGGAACATTAAATAAGATAATTATAGTCCAATACATATCTGTTGACGGTGCTAGACCCGCCAACATGTAAGAGGATCTCCTCGGTAAGAATTCCCAATTAGACCTCATATCGTTTGGTGTAGGAGTCCCAACAGTGGGCCGTATTGTAATTCCTTGACCACGATGTCACATAGAGGCAAGTAAGATAACTCTATCAGTAGCAAGGGTGTGACCGTTGTGTGAGTCAAGGAAGGTGCATGAGAGGTTCTAACACAAGTGGGTTGAGATGAGGGTGAAGGTGAGTTCCAGGTTGAAAGGGATCAGTCCCAACTTAGCTAGGAACACACAACACACAGAACATACATAGCTTCTGACGGAGCAGTCCACTCAGATGCGGTAGTCACAACATACAAGGTAATATAACATGTACAACACTCACGAATCAGTTTCAATGAGTGCAATGGTTGTTATAACAAGGTTCATGTGAAAGGTTTGTCTGATGTCCGACAGAGCAGTCGACACGGACAGGACAACATTAACAACATATACAACACATTTCCATTAATAGATTATGCATTACAACAAATGAATTAATTCAGATGTAGAACACAAATTAAAGCAACATGCATTAAAAGTGTTAAAGATCAGTCTTACAACCAATACAATACACGTGTGAAAACTTGTTGGCTCTTATTATATAAAGAATTGTAAGCTCCAATCATATAATACATCCATGTAAACCCGCTAACCCCAACAATAGAATGTTAAAACCACATCTGCCTACTCCTCCAAAGAGATGAACTAGCTCCGTGCAGTGGAGAAGCCAAGGCATGTTACAATACTGCCCAAGCTCTTTCCAAGATAGTCTTATCAGAATCTTGGCTGACCAAAAGCCCATATAATGAGTTATGAGGGACTATTTATAGCAAAGGGTGGGGTGACCCTTGACATTCCCCTTTGTGACAGTTCAACTACCCTCATGACTCTCCACCTACTCTATAACTGTTACATCCAACTATTGACACTTGGCTTACACTTGACATGACTCAACATTACAATGCACATGTACTCATGTGAGACATCATGGCTTGAGCAAGCCATGCAAGACATCATTGACACTTGGTCCACTGTGATGAGACCAACTCTTTAACATGCTTGTGATGGGGAAGGTGGTGAGTTGATGCCAAGATTGGTGGTCCATGATGGTGTGCATGCACGTCATGGTGACATCCTGTTGAAGAAAACTCTTGCCTCCATTCCAACCAGTGCATTGGTTCATCCCCTTCATCCAACTCGTCTACTAACATGCGCATGCTCTTCTTGGGTGTGGATGAACTAGCAACACATTGATGCATAGTGTCTGTGCTGATCTTCAAGTGTGTAGTGGTGGTCATGCACATCAACTTACTGAAATACATGTTCAGCTCTAGTTGGACTTGTTTCTTGTCTTCGCCTTGGTGAGTGTGTTGAATGGGTTGGATTGCATGCATGCACACAATGACATGCATGCTGTTGAATCCCTTGCATGCGATCAACAACACTACTCACCATGTCTGCCCCGTGTCATCTACTGGGATGGATCTTTAACTTGTATGGGGGCAGTTTCATCCGTGCATGCACGTTGCACCCACTGCTATTCCTATTCTTGCTGCAACTCATTCATTTGTCTGTGCAGCGTCATGTTCTTCCTGAGTTGTTGCTTTAGCACATGCAACTCCTTCTTTGTTCCATTCTCTGTCTTCGTGCGACCTTCATGTCGCACTATCACCTCATGACCTGAGTTTCAAAAGTTGCTTTCATTATCAGTGGATTTTCTTGATCTTGCAACTTTGTCCCACCTCTGTGTTGTCAACAACCTTCCTCTTGCATTCACTACATTCAGTATGCTGCCTTCAGCTGCTATTAATGATGCTGCCTATTGTGATGCTGCTGCTGTCATATCTTGATGTCCTTGTCCACGAACACCTTAATGCCTTCGTGAGTAGGCAAGCTCATAGGCACTTGATCGACTGCATCTCTAGGTGTGCTCTGAACAGTGTCTTCGACTTTGCTCTCTTGGAAACCATTGTACCTGCATTGATGTGAGGTAGATGAGCACTTGCAATACCTAGGGACTCATGGCAAGCAATCTGTCAGTCAGAAACCAAAATGAACTTGAGAACCGACTTGCAACATAATTGTGTGAGACCAACTGCCAAGACTGCACAAGGCATAGTCTGGGTTGCTGGGAGATTGAATGATTGATGGAAATGCGGAATGCATAGTCCATTCTGGCTATTGACTGCTGGGATTGTACAAAGCGCAATCTCAACTGGCAATGGCTGCAGGGTCAGTGACTGCATTGCGCAATTTTCTTAGCCAGCAGTCACTCTCCCTCAGGATTACACAAAAGAAGGCCCGGGGAACAATTGTTGGGCAAAAATGTGCATTTCTGGGGAGGAAAGCAAAGCCTTCCCTCTCAGGATTGCACAATGCTATCTTGGTGAGGCAGAGTCTGGGCCAAGGTTGGCTAGACTCACCGATGGGCTGCTGAAAGTGAACGTGAGTGCGAATGCATGCTGATTCTAAGTGTAAGCATAAGTGAATGATCATGCATGCAAATGGTGAATGATAGATTTAGAAAATGGAACAACATGCATGTGGGTGAGGTGAGTTGCCGAATTGACACCCATCGCAGAAAACCATTTCATGCATGCAACAATAGTGAGATGTTGACAAAAATTGAAATGGTGCTAGGACAAGCTAATATACATGTAAACAAGAGCATGAGTTCAAAGAAATAAAAAAAACAATACTCATGCAAGCGAAAACACAAAAAGCGACAGAAATGCAACACAAGGCATGGGGAGTGGGCTTACCCCAAAACAATTGAATTGAATGTGCCAACTACTCCTAGATGTGATGTGGGATGTCAAAGCTACAAGGTTGATGTGAGGAATGAGTTCTACAACTTCCGGTTGATGAGTTTCGATAACATCGAGGTTGTGACACGCATGCCACAAATCTAGGGAAAGCAATACTTGGTGGGACGTTTTTGAAATGATCCTTGCATGTAACCTCCAACTGCTAAACATAGATCCCTGAAACAAAGGATGCCTTTGCATGCTGCCTTGGGAGAAGTAGCCCATGCATGCAAGTTTTTTTTTCTCAGTCCCGGAGGGAACCCGTCAACTCAAGTGCACATGTAAGAGACTGCTCGACTTCCAAAGAAATATGCGCATTTTTGGCTAGGAGTTGGGCTAGCTACCTAAGATATTTGCGCAATTTCTGGGTAGAGCAGCTGACTATTGCCTAGATTTGCACAAATTCTGGGCTAAGCAGCCTTGCTAGGGAAAAATTGTGCAATTCCTGTTGGGAGTGTTGACTGCCAGAATTGTGCAATCTTGGGGCCCAACAGGATGCCAGATAGGATTGGGAAATTTCTGGAGGGAAGGATGGTTGCCCTCCAAAAATGCTCAATTTGTTTGGGGAAATTGCTCAGCCTATAGCTGGACCAAGTCTGGGTGATCAGCCTATGAGGGGAGTGCATCGGGCTGTGATCGACAGGCTGCCTTTGTGCAAGAAAAACATTGAAGCTTGTGAACTTAACGAAGCAAGGCAAGCTACTGTGAAGATTAGAAGGGAGGCTTCAAAACAAATCTAAGGAAAAATTTTGGAGGGTGGCCGCTACAACACTTGGCGACACACTAGTAGAACTCTAACTCTCTTAATGGACCTTGTTTGTGAAAAGTAAGTCTAACACCTCTAGAAGTATTGTTCAAATCTCAACTCATCTTGGTTTCACACTAGCTTTCTTGTAATATGTAGCATCTACTAAGATCTTGGTCGATTGACACACATTCCAAATCAAGGAAACACAGTTGTTGCAATTAGGGTTGAAGGGTATATTGGTGCACAAGCAGTATAGTCATCAGCGTCTTAGTTTCATCTCTGGTGTTGCCCCGCTGCCAGCAGGCCTGGACAGTACCCTGGTGGAGTCACATAGGAACACAAGCATGGCTCCGCTACTAGCGAGCCTGGTGAGTTCCTCGACGGAGTTACTTGCATCACCTCTCTGTGCAGGAAGCCTTTCTCTTCTTTTTCCTTATTCATTTTCATTTTTCCAATTTTTTTTCACTTTTTTCATTTTTGTAACTGTGCATAACACTTATTCATTTTAGAGGCAGAAGAGGGATCCTGACTTATTGAGACCCTGTTAAGGTTTTCCCCCTCGCCTTACTCTACTTGACTGAGATGACAAGGGTTAACCCAAAAACAACTGACTAGAGTAGGTGACACTAGTTAGCATGCAAGCATTGTGTTTTCAGCAAGGTTCGCTTCGAACAATGCGTATTTTCCTTCACCATATCATGGACTAAAAGTAAAAGGTTATTCATATGAAGGCAAGATGATAGATAAAAAAGTAGTGATAGTTGTACAAGCCCTCTTGTACTTCACCCAGTTTGTTTCAAGATTCATACATGGTTTCATGTGAAACTAACCTACGAACGAAACAAGCAAACTAACAAGCAACAAAGCAAAGCAGGAGCAGAAGCAAAAGTGAAATCAAAGTAAGCAAGAAAACAAACAAGAAAACAAGTAAACAAACAAACAAAACAAGTAAGCAAACAAGTGTAGTATACCTAGGGGGGATAGTATGGGGTACAGACGGAGCTACCCAAGGGAATAATGTAATAATGGGATGGGCCATAGTAATAACTAAGTGGTTAACTCATATCATGTAAGGGACCACAAGTAGTTAGAAATAATGTAATAAGCACATGGTATTAGATAGATGGTATTGAGGGAACCATGGTAATGACCCATGGTATTGTATGTATGAGGCCTATATAGAGGCTAGAGACTCCCCATTGAGAGATGTCAAGGAATATTGTATGGACAAGCATATGGTTTGCGGAGTGTTCTCCTTCCTTAAGGAGTGAATATATGGTGTTGCCCTACCTTAAGGGTTTAATTAATAAAGTGAAGCATTTATATATTTAGATCTTGTTATTTTTTGGGTATATTTCTATTATCTTGATACTTTCAGATAAGATCTATAACAAGTGGTATTAGATCACATTCTTGGTCAAAGCAGATTTTTTTTATTATTTTTGCAGACATTTTTCAGGGCAGCGAGTTTGCAGATCATATCTGTACGTTCTGGTGCAAAAGTTTCAGAATCTCATTGCAGATCTGGGTTCTTTACAAAAAAATACCCAATTTGAAAAAAAAAATGGGCCGAATCAGAGTTCGGATGAGGGAGATATTGTTGATTTAAAAATCAGCTGTGTTGTAGACATTTTTCAGGGTGGCGAGTTTGCAGTTATGATCTGTACATTATGGGTCAACATTTGCAGAATCTAATTGCAGATCTGGTTTCCTTGCCAAAAAATATCCAATTAAAAAAAAAACGAGTCGAATAAGAGTCCAGATGAGGGAGATGTCGTTGATTTAAAATCAGCTCTTTTTTCAGATTTTTTTTGTGACAGTGGGACAGTTGCAACGCGAAATTGAAATTTCAGTGCCATTTCTGAAAACAGGTCATAATAGGGATTTTGAGCAATATTGAATAAATTGTGGCCACTTTAAATATTCGCCAAGTAAATGATTTTTTTCAAAACCCTCTTCATGGCTTCTAGCAAGAAATATTTTACAGTGAAAGATAATGGCCCTATTATTGAAGAATTCATAGAAAGAGAAAAATCATTATGGCCAAAACATTGGAAAAGTTTCCTATGGCTTAGTATGAAAAAAGAGACTGCCATATGGTGGAACTCACTTGACAACAAATAGTTGTCCAAACTTTCGGATGAAGAATTTGTAAATCTCCTTGTGAACAAATGGTCTCATGCTAGAAAACAGGGGAGTGAGACATGTAAGGGGTTATTTTCTATTGGTATATCCTTATTACAGGTTCATGGATTAATTTAGAAGGAGAAGATCATTGTTTCTATAACTCCTAGCTGCAAGCATAATTTTATCAATGTTAATTTGATAAAAAAACTGCAAGTTCCAGCAAAACACATTGAGAACACACATGTTGATAATGAGGATGTTCAAGTTGATAAAGATTTGACGCTTTCTATCGCTAAGTATGTGTTGCATTTTCATTTTTATACTTCAGATATGGATAACCAGTTATTTACATTGTCTGGGACAGAAGGCCTATGTTTAATCTCAGCAGTAAACTGGTGGTTAGGCCCAAAAGGAAGTTTACAGGTGCTTGCAAAAGTTGCCAAACTATGAGCATGCAAGTTGTGGGTTCAATATAATATATTTTGAAGAATCAATGGATGCAAGGCGGAGCGATTGGACGGTAGCAACTGTTTGGACGTGAAGTTTCGCATGCACGGCTTCGATACCTGTATTTGTGCATTTGATTTATTGGAGTGAAGAAGTCGAAGAAATGAAATAATTTAAATGCTCTATTAATGGCACCTTAGGTTGCCCGCCAGAAACGGATGCCCACTAAGTTAAATGGTTGTCATTTACTTTTTGTCTCTCGAAACAGACAAATTATGGAATTTGACAGGCACATGGAGTACCGAATTTGAAAGCCACGTTGTTGTCACACCACATTTACTGGCAACTACGGTCGAAACGTCATGGCACATATTTGCTGTCAAATACAGTTTAAACATCAACTCTGTAAAAGAAAGTAGAAACATTTACTCTGCTCCTTCATGAAAGTAAAGGATCTTGTTGAAGAAAAGTCAAGAATATCATTCAAACACAACTATTCATTCACTTCGGAAGAGTTCCCATCATTAAGATGCGAAAGGTTGAAGTAGGTAAGATGGTAGAGAAATATGAGAACTGTGTGTTTTTTTTAACAACAATGGAAGTTTCAAAATGTTAATAAATTATAATATTTTTTTTAGCATTAATTTTAACTCAACAAAAAGTTGGGTTCAACATTAGTATATATTCATCTTAATTTCAGATTTGCCAAGTAAGTTTAGAGGATCATTTTTTTTATTCTAAAAAAAATTTGCACCTCAAGTGATTTTATTTTTTTATTTTTCTGGCTCTTAGTAAATCCAGTTTAATATAATATATAATATATATATATATATATATATATAATATATATATATTATTACTTGGCAAGATCTATGCGGGTAGAAATACATATATTTTTTCTAGATAAAAATATTATTGGAAAAATCATTGGTTGTCAAATCCTCAAAGTTAAAGACAACAATAAATTCACCATTTTACCTCAATTTTATTATTATTATGTAATTTGACCAATTAAAATGTTTACATAAAAAGACATGACAAAAGTTGTTTAATTTAAAAAAAAAGTTGTTTAATAGAGATTTTAAAAATGTAAAGGTTATATGCCTAAAATATATATTTATACATTGAAACCAAATAAAATTTACTGTTTCTATTAATTGATTACAATCTAATTATTTTTAAGGTTTAATAGTTTTTAAACTATAAAATCATCTAGTAAGACTGGAAAAGCTTGATATCTTCCTTTAGTGCTTCTTCTTCTCCTTTAAAGGCAACATTCTTGAAGAAGTAAATGAATACAAGTACCTCAGGATTGATTTCAACAACAAACTTAATTGGGAGGGTAGTGTTAGCCCTGTTGGCGTGTGGTCCAAAATGGATCCAAAACACCTACACAATGTAGAGATCAATTATAAGAACAAAATATTATCAAATAAGGAAAAGAATTGGTCACCACTTAAGATTTCTAAGACAACTTGTGATCTGGGATCTTTTCTTCGATGATATTTTCATAATTTCATGAAAGAGCATGTAACAACCATATATGCAAACACTTAAAGAAGAAGCAACATAAAAGGAGACCATAAAGACAATGCAATTAATATTTAATAACGGAGTTTGTCCAATGTGGACTATATCTTTGGGCCTTGCTTCAATAGTGGGATCTTTTCTTCAATGATATTTTCATAATTTCATGAAAGAGCATGTGACAACCATATATGCAAACACTTAAAGAAGAAGCAACATAAAAGGAGACCATAAAGACAATGCAATTAATATTTAATAACGGAGTTTGTCCAATGTGGACTATATCTTTGGGCCTTGCTTCAATAATGGGGAGGTTGCTTCATTCATTTCAACAAAAAGAAAGGCAAGTATATCGAAAAATACATCATTGTACCTCCAATTCTGGGAGTGACCTAAAAATGGGCTGCTCAAATCCCAAATTTAATTACACCATTGAAATCCTTGTGAAATTGTAAGTAAAGTGAGTATAAACTCAACTATATTATGTCACTTTCAAATCTAGACCTTGAGAATATTTCATATTCTACAACATAATAATTTTAGAATATTCTAGAGAATATTTCATTGAATATAATCTTGAGAAGATTCCCTTGGGAACTGTGCCCATGGGGTTGTACCACAGGTTTCTTGACCTCCGTCTTGGTTCTGACCCGCTCTGAGTTCCTTTGGCCATCAACCCTCTCATGGCTTGTTTGTCGAACAAGAAAGGGTGAGTTTAAATGGTAATGGCCTAGTGGACAAACAAAGCCCAACAAGTTGGTGGGTTGGCTGGCACAATATATTTAGAATGTTGGGTGTTGATGGGTCAAGAGTTCACAACCTAATAGACCCCTATTTTATATTGAAATAATATAATATAAACCACTATCATTAACATTCAAAGACTGCTCATAACTGTTAATATATATGGTTAAACCATTGGATTTTAGTAGTGATTTTGGTGGACCTGCTAATTTTTTGTGGGTTTTCCATTTTTAACCATGGTTTTTCCTAATTTTGGCTTTAGTTTGGCCAAACCGCCAACTTGGCAATGACCCAAAATTATCTCGCACCAACTAAGACTCTGTCATTTTTCCAAGTTTGACTATAACTTTCATTGGGAATAACTTTCACATATAAACTCGGATTGAGGCATCATTTGTGCTGTTGGATTCCTTGTGATGATATCCATGATTTAGTCCTAGTTTCACTAATTTTCAAGGACTTTGATTTTTGGGCCATTAGGGATCCTCCTGGATCATTTCTTCCCCCTCAGAATCTTTTGGTCCTCCAAACGTATAAAGAGGAACCGCAAGTTAATGTACTTCCCTTGATCTGTATAAGAAATGTCTTTGATAGGCCACAACTTCCTTTCAACTAGAATGATGAAGCTGACACCGGTATGAATATACAAATATGTATATGCCTATGCATGTATCAAAACTTGCAAGACCTTACATGCCAAGAGTTTATAAAACACTCATGGTCAAGTTCTTACAAATAAACCCATACCCTTTGATATCCAACTAAAGGCCAAAATATCACTATGTTGCATACTCAAGTGATGTTATACACTTCACAATTTTTACAGGTTTTTGCCCATCTATGGGGTATTAAAAAAAAACATGTGATTTACAATGGTGACCATACTCAACTACTTAAAAAGGCTACCCATATCTTACCTAACCAAGCTAATGGGTTATCTTCCTGTAGTTGGCTTCCTCAATGAACTGCGTCATTGCTTGGTTCCTTCACAGGTGCTTTCGTAGGCTTTTAGTCCTTCTTTCGGTGCAGCTTTGGATGGCGATTCTAACATGTGGATTTCTAATGTCCACCCTTGTTGCAATGATTTTTCTTCCTCCTGACTTTCTTGACCTTCTTTTGTGTCTCCTTCCTAGGAGACATATTCTTCCTTGAATGGTTGTCTTTGGTGCAGCTCTGGCAAGACGAAATTGACTTAAATCTTATTTTGAAATGAACACTATCACTAGAACGTTTTAATGTGCTCTCAAAATCTTGCACTAACTCAGACTTATTTCTTAAATACTCTCTTGTTTGTGTGGGTTTGGAGTGTTTTTCTTCATCTTCCTCTCTAACATAGTCCAATACTACATATCGAGGTAGTTCCACCACTTGGATGGGATTCAAAATTCCCTAGCCATTAAATTCTAGGCCCTTTCCTTCATATCCCATATTCTTCGTTAGCTTCAAACCAATGCCTGTAGTGTGATTTTCAAAAGTACTGAAATCATTCGCATAATGAGAACATGAAACTAAAGAATCACTAACATTGTTTACCTCAGTTACAAATTCTGAATTAAGTAATGATTGCTTCAATAAGACTTCACTGCACTAAAACCTTTCCAAGGCCTCTTTTGTGGCTCTAAAGTTGCAATCCCTACTTCTCCTCTTCTACTTCTTGTATTAGTCTTATTATTTCAACATCCTTTGCTTGAATTCTCTAGTTGATCTCCTCAAGTTCTTAGAGCCGTGTATTTTTTGATGTTCTATTTGAATAATAAGAAGAAGATGATGAAGAAGAAAATTCACTTTAAGATGGAGATGGATGTTCAGGAGGTTCTCCTCCATTTCCCTGATTTACCAAAGCATTTTCCTCTACTCTCTCTTTCTTCTTATTTTTCTTCTTTGCTACTCTCTTCTCATAATCTACAAACAATTTGTCTACCATGTATGCCATCTTGTATAAATATTTGTGAAAAGATTTGTCATTCTCGGTGTGATCAACGTCATCCTCCATTTTCCTTCTTCGTGTTGCACATCCAATCTCGAGATCAAAAGGCCTGAGTTTTCCTTCACCCTTTTTGAGTTTGGCCCTAGTTATCATCCACACTCGCAATTTACATAAAAAAGAAGACCTCTCTCATACCAACATGATCTAGGATCTTTTCTTTGATGTTTTCAGAATTCAATGAAAGAGCATGTAAAAACCATATATGAAAACACTTAAAGAAGAAGCAACCTAAAAGGAGACCATAAAGACAATGCAACCAATATTTGATTATGTGGACTATGTCTCTGAACCCTGCTTCATTAGTGGGGATGTCTCTTCATTCATCATAGCACAAAGAAAGGCAAGTACATGGAAAAATACATCATTATACCTTCAATTCTAGGAGTGACCTGAAAATGAGCTACTCAAAATCCAAAATTTGACTACACCAGTGAGATTCGTATGAAATTCTAAGTAAAATGAGTATAAACTCAGCTATATTCCTCCACCATCAACTCTGGACCCCTAAGAAAATCTCTAATATTCCACTGTGGAATCTCTTAGGAATATTCTAGAGAATACTATAGGGAATATACCCCTAGGAATATTCCCTTGGGAAAACCATGCCCATAGGGTTCTGTCGCAAGGTTCCTGGACTGCGTCTTGGTTCTGACCCGCTCCGAGTTCCTTTGCCTATCGGCCCTCCCATGGCTTGAATGTCGAATGAGAAAGGGTGAGTTTAAATGGTAATGGCCCGACATATAAAACAAAGCCTCTCATGCTGGCGCTATATATTTAGAACATTGGGTTCTACTGGGTCGGGGGTTCAAAACCCACCGGACCCTTATTTTATATTGAAATAATATAATATAAACCATTGTAGTTAACATTCAAATACTGCTGATAATTGTTAATTTATATTGATAAATCATTGGATTTTAGCAATGATTTTAGCAGACTTGCTAATTTTTTGCAGGTCTACCATTTTTAACCATGAGTATAACCTCCTCCAATTTTATCAAGTTGCCACTATTTTGGTTTCCAGATTGTTCAGACCGCCAACTTGGCGACAACCTAAATTTATCTTGTTCAGACCACCAACTTGGCGGCAACCTAAATTTACCTAGCACCAATTAGGACTTTGTCCTTTTGCCAAGTTTAACTATAACTTTGACTGGGCATAACTTTCACATACGAACTGGGATTGATGCGTCATTGGATTCCTTGTGACAAGATCTTTGATTTGGCCCTAGTTTCATTGAGTTTCAAGGAATTTTATTTTTAGGCTATTAGGGATCCTCCTGGATCAACTTGGAAGCCAAAATTGGCAAGTTTTACCATGCATAAGAAAGATGTGAGGAGAGTAAGTGAATTTGGGTTTCTTACCTTCCTTAGAATTAGTGGGAAGGTTTACATGAAAGTCCATCTTTTCATGTACCAAAATATTTTGGTTTCTAAGAAAAATAGCAAGGTAAGAAGGAAAATACCCAAATCAAACCCTTGGTAAAGGACAAGTAGAACAACAAAAGGAAGGATAAAATTAGAAATAAGGAATAGGGACTGACCACATAAAGGGGAGCTTTGCAAGAATAAAAAAATATTGTTGAATAAGGAGAAGCATTAGTCACCACTTAACCTTTTTTAGACAACCTAGAAGCAAAAAATGGCAAACACACTCATGCACAAAAAGCATGTTAGGAGACTAAATGAATTTTGGGGTTTCCATCCTTCCTTGACATGGGTCACATGGTGTAAGTGAAACACCATTTATCAATTTACCATAAACTTAGGGTTTCCAAGAAAAGCGCCAAAGTAAGAAGGTAGATGTCCAAATGAAACTCCAGGTAAAGAAAAAGCGAAACAATAAGAGGAAGACCAAGTGAAGCAGCAAGGAAGAGGGAGTGACCGCATGAGGGAGAGCTTAGTAATAAGAAAAAATAATGTCAAATAAAGAGAAGCATTGGTCACAAATTATTTTTTTCTAGATGACTTGGTAGCCAAAATTAGCAAGTCCATCTAAATACAAGAAACATGTGAGAAAACCAAACAAATTTGGAGACTTCTCATCTTCCTTAACACATGGCATGGAGTAAACACTATTTCATCCATAAATGTACCAAAAACTTTGGGTTGCCAATAGAAGTACCAAGGAAATAGGATAGATGCCCAAACAAGACATCAAGAAAGTAATAAGTGAAATAAGAAGAGGAATACTAAAGTGATCGACAAGGAAGAGGGAATGGCCACACTAAGGAGAACATTGTAAGAAGACAAAACATTATCAATTAAGGAGAAACATTTGTTACCACTTAACATTTTTTATATGACCTGGGAGCCAAATTTGGCAATCCGACCCATGCAAATGAAACATGTGAGGAGAAAAAAATGAATTTTGGGTTTCATGGTTTCCTTGGAACGGGTGGCATAGAGTAAACAAAGAAATGTCCATTAGCTACTAAAAACTTGGGGTCACCAGAAGTTAGATTCCTAAAAAAATGCCAAGAAAAAGACAAGCTAAATAACAAGGAAGACTAAAGTAAGAAACAAGGAAGAGGGAACAACCACACTAGGGAGAGTTGCATCAGAAAACAAAAATATCGTTAAATAAGGCGAAGCATTGGTCACCACTTAACTTTTTTTGATACAATTTGGGAACCAAATTTGTCAAGATTTACAACACACAAGAAACATGTGAGCAAACCAAATGAATTTGGGGGTATCCCACCTTCTTTCACAAGAGTTTCATATAGTATATGAAATTCCATCCATCAACATATTGAAAGCTTGGGATTGTTAAGAAACTTTCCAAGGCAAGAAGGTAGATGTCCAAATGAAACCCTAGGAAAATACCAAGAAAAACTACAATAGGAAGAATGAAACTAATAGCAAGGAAGAGGGAACAACAACACAAGGGAGATCTCAATAAAAATTAAAAAATATTGTCGAGTAAGGAGAAGCATTGGTCACCATTCAACTTTTATTTAGACAACTTAAGAGCCAAAATTAGCAAGCCTTTCCATACACAAGAAAAAAGTGAGGAGACCAAATTAATTTTGGGTTTCCCACCTTCCTTGGCACAAGAGGAAATGTGTAAATGAAATGTCATCCTTCTATGTATCAAAACTTTGGATTGCCAAGAAAAATGCCAAGGAAAGAAGGAAATGCCCAAACAAAATCTCAAGCAAAGAATGAGTGAAATGGTAAGATGAATACTACAATAAGGAACAACGAAGAGGGATTGACCACATAAGAGAGAATTTGGCAAGAAGATAAAAATAGTGTTGAATAAGAAGAAGCATTGGTTACCACTTTAACTTCCGAAAAGACGAGATCTTATATTGGGAATCTCACTCAAGAAAATGAAACATGTGTGGAGACAAAATTAATTTTGGGGTCTCCCACCTTCCTTAGCATGGGTGGCATGCAATACCTGAAATCCATTAATATACCAAAAACTTGGGGTTGGCAAGCCTTCAATAAGGTACATGCCCAAATGAAACATTAGGTAAAGAACAAGCGAAATAACAAGAATAAAATTGAAGCAAGCAATAAGGAAGAGGAAACAACCACATAACGAAAAACTTGGTCAAAAAACAAAATGTTGTTGAATAAGAAGAAGCATTAGTCACCACTTAAATTTTTTGAGATGATTTGGGATCCAAAATTGCAAATCTAACCTAGGAAAAAGTTGATGTGAGGAGACCAAATGAACTTTGGGTTTCCCACTTCCCATGGCACAAGTAGGATGGAATAAATTAAATGACATCTACAATGTACTAAAAATTTGATGTTGCCATGAAAAGTGGCAAGGCAAGAAGGTAAATGTTGAAACTAAATGTCGGGCAAAGAACAAGTGAAATGACAAGAGGAAGAGTGAAGCACATAGTAAGGGAGAGGGAACAACCACACAAGGGAGAGAGATCAACAAGGAAACAAAAATGTTGTTGAATATATGCAGAGATTGGTCAAAACTTAATTGTTATGAGATGACTTAGGAGCCAAAATTGTCAAAGTCCACCAGTGCACAAGAAACATGTTCAAGGAGAACAAATAAATTTTGGGTTTCCTACTTTAGTTGGTGTGAGTGGTAAGAATTAGTTGAAACACCATCCTCCAATATATATTGAAAATTTAGAGTTGCCAAGGGAAGTGACAAGGCAAGAAGGTAGATGCCCTTAATAAACAAGTGGAGTAGGGTCCCGTCAATTACATTATATTTCTTACTATATTAATTAGTGTCTCACAATTAATGTCTCAATTACTATTGTTTCAATGGCTACTATAATTATCATTTATTTGCCTAAGTAAGTGTCATTTCAGGTGAACAATAGAGATAAACAAGTTGATTGTTGGGTTTGTTGCACATTTAACAATGGTTATTAATAAGGTTGTTTGTTTTCAATTTTTTATTCCATCTCTACTTAGTAACATGTGCATTGTAATGTGTTAATTTCAATGATTTATAGGGGTCAATAATTTTCACTTTTTCATTCATCTACTTAGTAACATGTGCATTGTAATGTCCTAATTTCAATGATTTATAGGGGTCAATAATTTTCACTTGTCTATGCATTACTAGATGATTGAAAAAAATTGACAACATTTATGCTTGTCACCACATGTTTGAAAAGAAAAAATATGGTAATCTTTACATTGTTAATTAATTATTTGAAACTAAATAAATTGAGAAAAAAATGAGGATGTTTACATTGCTAGTTTTATTGTCAATCATATATAATAAATTGTGGTAAAAAATTTATAAAGCATTTTGATATTTTAATCAATAATAATAACATAATTTTATCAATGGTAAAAAATTTACAATACAATTTAATATTTTAATCCATAATAATAATATAATTTAATATTTTAAATCAATAATAATAATATAATTTTAAAAATCATAACTAGATATCAAATTGGTATTTATGAAACAAATTACTTAATTAATAAAATTTATATAGATATACATAACCTACCTCCCTCTAAATATAAACTTCTAAATAAAAACTTATAACGTCTTAAAAAAAAATAACACACTCTTAATCATTAAACTTACTTATGCATAATATTTAAAAATAACATATATCTATTAGCTTAAATACCATGCTATAAATCATTAAACCTACTTATGCATAATATTTGAAAATAACATATATCTATTAGCTTAAATACCATGCTATAAACTTAAGTATAAGTAAATGCTCAAAGGCATTTTCAAATGCACGTGGCAAAGATTAAATTAAGTATATGATAATATACCACTTATAACTAATTAGTGATATCCTCCAACGACAAAACAAAAAGGGGACAGGCCTCCAACACCAACGTTATAATGAAACTGGGCTCCACCACAAAGAAACTTTAATGATTGTATTTATACGTGTCATTGTCACATTCTCTTTTCAAATATTAAATAATAACGAACATGCCTTTCTTTCTCTACAAATTTATGTCGGGGGAACCACTTTACCCACCCTGACTTTGCTTTTCTCACAATAAAATCCTTTTCAATGTAACGAATGTCAAACTTACTTTATCAAATATAGCGACTTTTGTTTCAACAACTCATCAACAATATTTCACATTATGGTTGTGACCTGTAACATCACCAAATTTCCAATTGTTCCTATCATCTCGGACATCACAATCATTTAGTAATTATTTGATTATTTATATGGATGAGTGTAGATTTATTTGTTGTTTTGAAGATTTGTTTCCATCTATTTTTAAGATCTTTTAAAAATATTTTTTATTGGGAGCCCGGGATAGTAAATCCACGTGGCACAACAGAACGATTTGGAAGCGTTAACGGGGTGGTGTTGACTCACCACAGCGAAACAGCTTATCATTCTTTCCAAAGTTGTTTTTAGTGTGATTTTTTGTAAATTTTTATGGTAGGTTTTTCCAGTAAAATTTATCTAAATTTTACAGAGATTTATTGAAATCACAAGTTGGATGGGTAATCCTGTGCAATCGTAATGTCCTAAGGTTGCTGAATCCATATATATATATAGTTAAAAAACTAATTTAAATAACACAAATCAAGATTTCACCTCAAATTTTTCCACTAAATTTCAGCACGGGAAAATCCAAAAACTAACACTCAAAACAACTCTATTCCTACATGTAAAAATTTAAAATGCTCAGATGATTGTATCATTTATCCAAATTAATTGGGTTAAACACAAAATTTGAAAACCAACATTGTTTTTACGAGGTCACCAATTAAATTTAATGATTTTCGCATTTCCTATTATTCACACTTTCGATAAAATATTTTTTAATAATTTTATTAAAAAATTAACTGTATTTATTACCAAATCACTTTATAACAACCCGTCAAATTCAATCCCTGTCCTGTCCTGTCACGTCACGTCACGGTAAAAAGAGTAGCAACTACGGTCGGAGCATCCCGGGACAATTTTGCTGTCAAATACAGTCCAAACATTTACTCTGCCCTTTATTGAAAGTTAAGAAAAGGTCAACGATATCATTCACTTCACTTCCAAAAGTAACTACAACCATTCAATTGGGAAGAGTCGCCATCATTAAGGTGATAAAGGTTGAAGCAAGTGTTTAATTCCAAATGTTTCCGTCGTTAAGGTGATAAAGGTTGAAGTAGGTAAGTTTGTAGCGTAGGATAAAGACTGAAGTAGGTAAATTGGCAGCGAGAATTTTGTGCATTTTACAGTGATGGAAGGAAGTGTTATAAATTATAATATGAGATTAAGGTGTAACAACGCCCTTGTTTCAAAGGATTGTTTAATGGATTTCTACGTAGTTCATAAGGTTGGTTGTATGGGAAAGTAAATTTATAGATTTTAAATCACATTTTACACTTGAATTAACTACTATATCTAAAAAGTGAAAATTTTGCACAAAAATTACGGAACAAAACATGATTATCATGGATATTACACAAGATAAAAATATCTCACAAAGAAGCCATGGTCCATGACCTTTCTGGACTCTAAGTTTAAAGGTTATATCACTATGAATATGGTATTACTATCTACATATTATTTAATATAATAGATTAAACTATTCAATTTTAATTAATGTTATGTAGAGTTTTTTATGTGGAATTTATGTATGATTGTAACATGAACACACTTTTAATGGTTTAAATTCATTGGACAATCATTAATGTTCCTGGGGTGTTTGGATGAGTTGGCAAATTATTTGTGCTTCTTATTATTTGAATATTGAATAAACACAGAATTAAATAAACACAGAATTAACACAGCAGAAGATCAAACACATAGAAAACAGTTTTTAACATGGTTCACCCAACCAATCTGGGCTACGTCCACCAAACATAGGCATCAGGAATATATTAATCAAAATTTGGAGATTACATCAATAAAACTCTCACACTCTCTCTCAGCTATCTGTATGACAACCTATTTTATAGTAGAGAGAATCTAACTGCTCTCACATCAAATTTAGGATGCATTACTTTGCTCCTAACAACCTGGAGATAATCCAGCAACAGATTTCCTATTGTTGTCACCTACAGAGATTTCTGCCTATTTTAGTTTAAACAGAAAATATCAACAATCTCCACCTTGACAACAATTCGCCTGATGCCCTGTTATTATTATTTTATCTTTTCTGCAAGCCAAGAGAAGCCAAACACCAGCGTAGCTTCTCCAACAAAACTGGTTTCGTGAACATGTCTGCACAGTTCTCCTTTGTATGCACCTTTTTCAAGAGAGACTCCCCTTTCAGTGATAACCTGTCTTACAAAATGGTACTTAATTGGAATATGCTTTGA
>APFE030762533.1:45715-69700 GCA_000404065.3 Pinus taeda | reverse complement strand
AATATTTATGTGCATCACAACTTTAACCAAAGTTTTAATATTAGAAAATAATATAAAATTTATTATGTAATTTCTGATTGGACAACAAAGTTGAGGGTCTTATTGCCGGCTTCGCAGCTTTCAAGGCATTCATGTTCAGGTAAAAATAAGATATCCTAAGTTTTCAGATATAAAAAGTTCACTAATTAGCTTGATATAGTGATATAGTAAACCTATTTCCGTTTCTACCTCTTATTGCAGAAAAAAGAGTATGAATTTTGGATTCTTATTGAAACTTAGGATAAAAGCCTTTGAATTTCAATTATATGCTAATTTAATGCTCTTTTTGGCTTAACATTAATAGCGGAACATTTAATGTTTGTGTCAAATGCTTTGCTCAAGTTTCATAATACACTTATAATGCAGCGCCTACACTTGGCATAGCCTACACCATTTTACATGCATTTTGCCGCTTGGCATAAGCTACACAATTTTAGATGCATTTTGCCATGACTCCTTATAAGCTCAGGTCTTCTTTCTGGGGAGGTTTGCTCGTCCTATTTGTTTGTTCGTGGCTACAAGGTTTGCTCGTCCTGTTTGTGGATACAAGAGAGAAGCCCACTGAAGCAGCTGTAACGGGTAATATTTTCTACTTTTCTTGTAACCTGCACAGTATGATTGCACAAAGTATACTGTTTGTAACAGTATAATGGCATAAATTATAGTATATAACCTGCGTAGTATAATGCCATATATTATATTATTTGTAAGCTGCATAGTATAATGGCGTGAATTATGTAGTATAATGGCATAAATTATGTTAAATTATGTTTTCTGTGAAAGGTTACATACCATGAATTAGCCTTTCAGTCCATTTAATCAATATAGCGAAGCCACCACTAAGTTTTCCTATTTGTTTGTTCGTGGCTACAAGGTTTGCTCATCTTGTTTGTGGATACAAGAGAGAAGCCCACTGAAGCAGTTGTGATGAGTAATATTTTCTACTTCTCTTGTAACCTGCACAGTATGATGGCGCAAAGTATACTGTCTGTAATAGTATAATGGCGTAAATTATAATATATAACCTGCATAGTATAATGCCATAAATTATATTACTTGTAAGCTGCATTATACAACGTGAATTATGTAGTATAATGGCGTAAATTATGTTTTCTGTGAAAGGTTACATACGATGAATTAATCCATTTAATCAATATAGAGAAGCCACCACTAAGTTTTCGCTCTTCACTCGTGGGGCTTGAGGAAATAGCTTATACTATGCTGCTTAATGGTGAGTTGCGGCTTGGCCTCCCTTGATCCCAAAAGGAAATCTAAAGGAAATCTATCCAGACAGGAAATAAACTTATTCGTAGCCTGAGTTATTTTTCAATAAGTCTAATTTCTCTAGCTATTAAAGGAGGGTTTGGGCTTAGAGGAGAGCAACCTCAAGAATAGCACGAGTTATTTTTCAATAAGTCTAATTTCTCTAGCTATTAAAGGAGAGTTTGGGCTTAGAGGAGAGCAACCTCAAGAATAGGGAAGGTTTAAGGTGGAGATGCTTATTGAGGGTAGCTAGCCAATGATCGAGGTTCAGTAAAAATAGAGTCACAGAATAGTTGAGGCAAACCAACTCCCCTCTGTTTGTGCCGAGAATAATATATTTCTTAGTGCCGAGAATAATATATTTCTCAACCCAGCCGCTCTGGATCCCCAAACACCAAACCGAGTAAGGGCATTATCAATCAAAATGACATTTGAGGGTACCCCACGTATAACCCTATATGGACCTGTCGCTAGTGAATTTTTCACCAAAAGTTTTAGTTCCTCTACATTTTCTTTGCCTGCAAGCAAAACCACAGACACAAGGTGAGATCTAATTACCAAAATTTCAAGTCTATTTTAACCTTTTTCATATGTTTTTAAAGTAAAAAAATAAAAAATCAATACAATCGATTTACAAGTAAAAAAAGTTAGAAGTTAAATTATTATGACACACTTTGCTCGATCTACCATATACGTGCTAATTTCACAACCTTTGCGAGGATTTTCCTCTAGCCATTTCTACAACTCCTCCCAGGCAGATTGAAAGGCCCTCTCATCGAAGTCGGACAGAGCTTGAAGAAAACTAAGACCGTGCACAATATGCTCAGTATTGGTGTACTTAGAAATGGAACTTCAATATCTTTCAAGAGGGCATCAAATCTGGTTTTCTGAACTCCTGAGACCACGCACAATCTGCTTAGTATTGGAGTATTTAGAAATGAAAAATTCAAGTTTTGCAAGAGGGCATCAAATCTGGTTTTCCAAACTCTATTTTCCATGGAGCATTCTCGAGCTCTATCTCCTTGACAGTTTCATATGCCCCTCGATATCCCAACCCCAAGTTCCTATGCCACTGGATATCCTAATCCAAGTCCTTGTTGGTTCACGTAATGGCGAAACAAAGAAGATGGTAATTTGAAATTTTTTTACTGAGTATAACATATATCCACACCACTTGTTGGAGTGATAGTGCCAGTTGACAACTCCATTGTATATGTGTCATCTTAAAAGAATGTGTAATTGCATGTCTAACTTATGTGTTCACGGCTTTTTACGGAGCCATGGTGTTCACGACTTTTTCCCAATAAATGGTTCTATCAATATATTGTATAAAAGTTCAATTACAAGAAAATACTCAAATTACTTTGATTAAAAATATTAATTTAAATATCAAATTACTTTGATTAAAAATATTAATTTAAATATCAAAATTATAATACAATAGATTAGTCCAATTTTACATTAATGTAAATATGAATCACTTCAATTAAATTGGAAGAACTATGTACTTACAAATGTAAGTATTTGAATCAAATCAGTAACACCTTACAGATGTAAGTATTTTAATCAAATCAGTAATACCTGCAGAAATGTAAGTATTTTAATCAAATTAGTAACACCTGACAGATGTAAGTATTTTAATCAAATCAGCAATACATGCAAGTATTTTAATCAAATCAGCAATACATGTAGAAATTGATTTACTGTCTTCCAAACTCAGGCAAATAATTACCTGACAGATGTAAAATCAGTAATTACCTGACTGATGTAAGTATTTTAATCAAATCAGTAATACCTGCAAAAAGTCTTCCAAACTCGGCAAATAATTACTGTCTTCCAAACTCGGCAAATAATTTTAATCAAATCATGAATATCAGATAATTTTAATCAAATCATGAATACCTCGATTAAATTTAATATCGAAATCAAATCATGACTACCTGGATTAAATTTAATATCGGGATTAGATTTAATGTTGCAAAATTGATATTGATTGACCCAATAAAACAAGACAGATCGAACGCATGGCATAACCGGATGATCACTATGATAATTTTTTATTTTAAACTAATATAAAATTAGAAAATTCAAAGGCCCATAAAATTTTTAAACACAACTAATCAATATTCCAGAAAGCTACGATGTTCAACGCTGACAGAAGGAATGCTCGTTTTCCTTAAACGAGCAGTAAAGGAGATCGCTTGTATTGTTCCCACTTGCAATTCCTTTTGAGTCGCTCGAAATAAACTGCAGATTTTGAATATCGCCCACTCATTGACTTAAGAGTGGGGAGGAGATGAGATGCAGCTAAATAAAACATAAATCCGTGGTCTGCATATTAATGGACTCCAAAATGGAAGACCTCCTCAAAATCATGTTGATATTTTTATATATTATGGTAAGTGTATCGACGATCAGATTTCAGTTTGGAATGACGAAATGAGTCACATATTATGCGATATTTTTATATATTATGCTATATAATTATATATTATGATAAGTGTATCGACGAGATTTTGGTTTGGAATGACGAAATGAGTCACATGTTATGCGATATTTTTATATATTATGATAAGTGTATCGATCAGATTTCAGTTTGGAATGACTAAATGAGTCACATGTTATGCTTTGTCGACAACTGATTCAAAATTAATTGTATATTTACAAGTCTTTAGGATTGATTAAAGATGACACACACTTACAACTAAGTAAGGATTCGAGACCCGGCAGGGACTGCCACTGCTTGCAATTGTAATACTGTGTGGCCAATCCATAAATCGTGCTGTCTTCTAGATTTAGATTCCATAGATTATCTCTAACTTGACTATCCTGCACAACCTGCACAAAGGTGAGTTTTTTTGACAAGAATGGCTTTAGAAGCAATTGAAGGTCCGCCTATCGGCTGTTTCCATCTTCCTGTTACAGGTATTAAATCTCTCTTTTTATTGTTGGTTCTCTACTGCGCCAATCGTTTTCCGGTTTTAAGTTACAGCTAATACATAATCTTTCTTTGTAGAAACTAGAGGAATGGCTACGCATCCTACCACAGCGTTAGGAGGCAGAATAGCTTACAAGCCTGTCTTCAAAAAGAACCGGGTATGTTTATATCTTCCTATTTGGAAGCTTTCCTTGCTCAGCTGTAGGAAAATAAGCATCTACTATATCCATTAGAAAAACATGACCTGCATATAACTAGCATGGGTGGGAAAGAAATTTTGAGTTCGAGTTTAACAGTACTATAGGAAGAAAAGAATATATATACAAGCGTGGAATAGGGACACCTTTTTCATGGAGTGAAAGTGTGCGAGAAAGAATAATAACAAAAGGCAATGGTTATTGGGTAAAAAGGAGCAGCACTAGGACATAATAACCAACCATAATTATAAAACCAGGAAAAAAACAATTTTGCAAGAGAGTGAGTTACTCTCATTCGCTACCAAGTGCAATCAGAGTACAAGGCTACTTCACAACCAACGAATATATAAGGGGTCATAATAGATATCTACTACCATAATCGTTTGCTACATATCGAATGAAAATGAGGATGAATGCATATACGAGGAGGAGGTGAAGGTGCTACCTAACGAACTGAACCAGAACTAGGAATTATCACTACAAGGTCTATCCATTATTGTAAATTAGGAACGAGCTACATCTGTAATTTAGCAATTTAACTCAGAGACAATAAAATAGAAAATACTAGAGGTAAATTTTTGTGGAAATCACATAAATTTTGTGATTATATCTAAACATTTTAGGAAACTATTGTAGAGAAAAACCTAAAACTAGAATGCCATGATCACACAACAGAACTAGCATATGAGCCATAGACAGTTTCAGAGAAATGGATACATACTTAGCCACAAGTAACTATACTTGTGCATTCGCTCACGAAAATAGAAAATGAGAAAAACTATAAACATCAATTAAAAACTCAGGTGACCATTTTCATACAGAGCAGATAGAAAGAAATAAAAACATATATAAAGGGAATAGACTTTTTTGTGTATGCCAATCGACATACGTATTATTGTAGAAGTAAGATAAAGAAGTGATTCATAAGGGAATCATAAGAGACATTAGTTACAGAATCAACATTACAACATAATAAACAATATTCACATTAACCCAAAGGTTGTAGTCTAGTCACTTAAATTACATCATTGTTAAGAAAATAAACTGTAACAATATTTTTAGCAAACCAGAGTAGTCCACAGGCTTCTTGATAAATTTACATGCTACCAAGAATTTTTCCTAATTAATTTCCCCTTTCAGAAATTTTGAGCACAATGGTTTTCTAGAGTAAGTACGAAATATGAAACCCATGACTTGTTCCATTATGAAGGAGACAACCAGAGCATAAGAAGCACAATGAAGACAAATCTATCACATGGTAATGATAAGTTAGTGATCGAAGAGGTTCCTCTGGTGTGTGGAGAAGAATGTAATTGAAATTCACATATACCTGTGACAATTATAATAAGACAAGTTGAGTATGGATATAGTTGATGCTTCAGTTTCCTTTAAAAGATTTTAGCTTAGTATTTTTTGGTAGCGCCAACTGTGGCTTCCGCCTATTAATTTGGTTTAAACATGACAGGACTCACGTTGCCATCCAGTGGGGTCTTTACGCAACTTGTTCTTCCAGTCTATTCGAGCTTTACAGTCTAGGGTCTTTTAGATTAAGCTCGATTCAAGCTGAGTTTTATACTTAGGGTTTGAGCTTCAAATGTTGTATGGTTAGTCATTGTTTAAGTTTCCTTACTTTGTAGGACGTATAATCTTGACTCACAACGGAATTGCTCACTCTATCTTGCTCTCCAGACTCGGTATTATTTTTGTATCTTTGGTTAATGAACAATGTTACGAGGCTCTATTTTTTTTCAAAGTTGAGGCCGGCAGCCCAGACGGAAATGAAATGTTGCGAGCATTACGCAGGCTGACTACCAGTAAGCATCCGCGATTTTCCCAGAGTGCCTAGCCACTAGTAAGTCCTATGCTCTGGCTATAACTATAAATTCATTTATTGTGCATTCCAGTCCTTTATATGTGCATAACATGTGAAATATTTGCTTCTTTTATGCAGGTTTCCTCACTGATTTCAACCAAGTAAAGACCCTTTGCTACCTTTTGTGTCTTGCGTAATCCACGACTTGTGTAACAGTATGTAAAATTTCTCTTTGTTCTTCATTACTCTTGATTTTGCTCAAGCTGTAATTAGGGTCTTCCAGGATGCAGGGTCTCAGGCTCGATGCTTGCTCCAGGAAGCTGGTATTCGCATCACATAATATTTTTCTCATAAGTACGCATTTTCTGTTGTTAAAATTCCGCTCTACCAAGCAAACCGAGTTTTGAATTTATTTCATTTTTTGATACCTTGGCGTAGGGAAAATTTCCCAAATGTCTATGTGGTTATCTGTTCTCAACTTGATTTCCATGGTACTGCTAAGTCTGCATAAATTTTATTACTGATACCTTCCTATTAGCATCTTGGGTCACTGTGGCATCATTCAGATTTTTCCTAGTGCAGAGATCATGTGACCTGATATCGTTGAGGGTATTTTGCGGATTGGGAGAAGAACAACAAATTTCCCATTGACCCACAATGTTGGAACGTGAAACCCTTAGCAAGGTAAACATTTAAGGTTTTCCGTTCCAGGATGGTTATGGTAAAATTTCATTAACCGCAACTACTCTTACAGTTTGTCCATCTTAACTAGGTAAAGGTTTTAACATTCACCTTGTTTTCTTTCATTCTTATCTTATATCCTAAATTCATTCTACATAAATCCATATTTGGTTTTGAAATATAATTCTCCTGTGCTTTTTTTCCTTCCAGGTATCTACAACCACTTTTATTAACCTCATTTCGAACTCAGATGAGAGGATGTCGTCATTAGTGTGGATGAGCTACCAGGCTTCCAAGTATGTGATCCCGCCTTCTCTGTGACCTGAACACTATAGTTCACCTTGACCTTTTTGGCCAGTGATGTTAACAGTTAGATTACACATCCCTTTAGGAGTAGTAGTAGTAGTATCATATAGTAGTAGTAGATATAAGCTTACTGGGTTATCATCGTGTTGGTGTTCTGTCTCTCTTCTACTATTGTTTACTAGTCCATTGTATTTATCCTGGCTTCTTTCCAGCCTCAACCGAGTGCATTCCTGGGCATAACATTTTTTACTGCTTTTTCCAGTGTGGTTATCACGCCATGACTATTATGAAATCGGAAATAGGAGAAATTTTCCCCTTTAGTATTTGTTAAAATGATTTGAGTTGTACTAATGAACTGTGTTTTGCATATATGTTACTCCAGGTAGGTTGGAAATGTAATTTTGTCCTTTGAAGTTGCAACAATATATTTATCTACGTTTTGTGTCAGGTTAACCAGACAGTTGTTGCCATCTTGATGACACTTTTCAGCTATATTAATTAAATTTCGACACAATTGTTTCATGGTGATTTTATTTTCTTATTTAGCTGCTACCATAAGACCTATATTGGCATTCTTTTATTTTTAATTATTGAATTGAATCAATGCAATTATCCCACGTCTTCATAAACTTTTCCAATGTTTTGATACTACTAGTCATACCATCTATATAAAGGCGGGTAAAATGCTCATTCTATTAATATATAGTAAATAAACAGTTCGTTCTTTGTGATTGTTACTCTGTATTATTATTTTTCTACGTTACCTCATAATAATTTTGATTTATATTCAAACACTATAATAATTGTTTGCTTGATGCTCATGTATATGGACTATATACTAACTTTTTTACAAGGACTTCTAATACCCTTCTAATTCCACTTAGCACTACGCTCCTACATAGCTCTAAAATTCAACCACTAGTATAGTACAACACGTATTTCGTAGCATAATACAATTGTTACTTGTACTTTATTTAAAAGATATTCTCACAGGAATTTCCTTTTTTACCTGTATCGGGTGTTTTTAACACACAGAATGACTTAATAATTATAAGTCATAGGAAGGTATATATTTTTTACTTTGGAATTACAGTGGAATGATTTGATTTAGGAGTATAGCTATCTCAGTTTTCGATGCTTATTTTCTGGGTTATCCGGTTAGTGATCTTCTCGGTTTCCATTTGTATTTTATGTTTATTACCCGTAGCGGATTAACTTCATCTTCAAAACCCCAACAGGTAGTAAAATAATTATAATTTCAACTAATCTTCTATATCTGCAAAGTCTAAGTTTTAAAGTTACTTATATAAACATATACACTTTAATTAAGCAATGGGATTTATCTTAAGGCCGAAATTGCACATCTGATTACTACATAACCCCATCCTCATAGTGAATATCATTTTCTAGTGACTAGATCTGTAAGTCGAACCACATGACTGTTATCAGTCATAACCTCCCTACATCTTAAAGTATACACAAATACTGTATGTGGTTTCATATATAGCATTAGACTACATCAATGGCTGCAAATACCTACACAGAATTACCTGGGTAACCGAGTTACCATTCCTTCGTGCAGTTCTGAAGCTATATATATATATATCTATATATATCATATTATATATATATATATATATATTACACACACATACACACACATCATTTATTAATAAATATATAATATACACAGATATATATATATTATATATATATAATATATATATATATATATATTTATATATCTCAGGATCACTTTTGATTGAGGCCACGTGTTGCTTGCTGTTTGTTGTGGCACAAACCCCAGCAGGGACTACCGCCACGGCAGTGGCTCCCTGTTGGTTTCTAAATTCTATAAAAAATGTAATTATTTTTTACAAAGAATATATACACTTTTACAAAATTAGTATAAATTTTCAAATAAATTTTAAAACTATAATTTTTAAATAAAATAAATGTATCGTTATTATATATACGATACATAAATTCGACGACACATAGTATAGCAAAACTTTCCTATTTATCTTTAATTAAAAACATACTTTAGTATGTATCTACATGTTCATTTTTCACTAGTTCCAAAAACTGATACAACATAATCAATTATTTCATTTTTTATTTTTATTTTATAATATTATAAAAAAATCAAATAAAATTTAAATTATTTCAAAATTTAAATAATTTGACTTGATATTATTTTATATATATAATTTTAATTTAAACTTTTTAAACAATGAAAATTTTATATTTTTTTGTTTTAATAATTAAAAAAATAAAAAAAAATCATTTAAAAATCAATATTTTATATTAATATTTAATTTTTAATAATTTTGTCGTGAGTGGCCAGGCGTATTCTAACTCCTTTTAGATTTGAAGATATAATTTATTTCCAGAAAAAACATGCACTACATCTATCATTACATTCCATATAAAAATAACAAAAAACAATAAACCATTATTTATAAGGGAAATAATAACATTATTTTTTTTCCTTGCCACAATTATATACACAATTAGAGTAACAAGATCGGCTGTATAGCAGCTAGTCCCTGTAAAGCACATGGAATGGGTCTAGTGTCTAGATGTGGCTTGCTCGCTTGTGGGGCAAAAAGCTGGGCTTCAGCGCTGAACTAGTCATAATGTGACTAGCGAGATATAAAGAACGATAAGCAGACAACCAATGTTCAACAATTAGCCTATTCTCAAGAAATAATATTGCGCAAAGAATCCTTCGTTTCGTATCAACGATCTAGGACTGGGTAGTTTGCTTGTTGTAGGTCCAACTTCCTATCATCCAATGGGCTTAAAAGGAAATACGAATTCTCTAAGTGGTTACCGAGCCAGCATCCAATCACTAAGTTTGGTGAGGTAGTTTAAGGATGGTAAATCAAAAAGTTTGGTTCTAGTCATGCCAACTGGTCTAGCCCGTCTCGGTAGAACCAATAACATACATCAGAAAACAAAGTCTGACTTTAAATTTTTATTCGCATAGACTACTACATTTCAATTTCAATATGAAGTCCAGGAGTAGAGATAGGGTGCAGCATAGATACTATTATGTACCACCTTGCACACAACTTTCAAATCAAATGCCCTTAAGCTTCTAGCAATAGTTGTGTGTGTAGATCAAAGTCTCAATCTGCTTTTTGGGAAGTCAAAATATAAGAGAGGTACTTGGCAGCACATAAAACGAGCAGAGTAGATGCTACTAAGCCACCACTGTTAGAAAACATTGAATGTGGACGGGAGGAAGAAGGAATATGAATTTGTCTCTTTGGAAATTCATTGTCATGCTTTTCTGGCTCCTCGGATTTCGATTGTGTCCAATGAGATTGGTCTCCATCAGACCCGACCTCTACTGCAGATATCGCCTTTGTATGAGTTAATATTGGTTGTTCCCCATGAACAATGTCTTGTGCGTGCTTAGGCACTTCTGCTCTTGATTCTTTCGCAGTTTCATTTGCTTTTGCTTTATGATCATCCGGTTGAATCACCTCTGGAAGTTTTGCGCCTTCGTTGTTTTCTATTGCTGCAGATCGCTCCTACATCAAGCCTTATTGCTTGATGGAGTTCGATCTCTCGTTCTGAGAGGTTTGCGAGATGCGGTCATATCTAGACATTATGTAATGAGGTGATCACACGTGACACCCACCCATGACGATCACTGCCGTCAAACTTGGAAAAGTGCACCATTCACATCGCTCTGAAAAGTCTTTCAACCATCCTAAAAAGTCTTTCAATCCGTAAGGGGCATAGAACAACGGCATGAAACGGTCACTGATACACCTGTTTTATAAGCAAACCTCAACACAACCATGCATCTCTCATGCCATGAACATGAACCTGAATGCATATCAAATGTCTTATTCGAGATCTAAGGTGCATGCATACCAAATGTCCATATTAGGAGGCTTCTTTGTCACGTTTGATGAAGGCAAACTTGCATGCATACTGAATAATGTGACAACCAGATTAGTGTGAAGGCAGGAAACGTGAAATTTTCCAGAGTAGTGCACAGTCTAGGCCTATAGTTCTCAAGATTCAAAGTGCAGAGTCGGCAAAAATTGAACAGATTGCTTTCAGTCTAGAGAGACTGGTAAGCCAATCCTTACCCCGATGTTCATTAAGGAGTTCAGAAAGGAAGTGCCACAGCGTTTGCAGAATGTCCATGGACACTGTTTATGCCGAGATAGAGATGTGAAAGGGGTTTCTTCATACCAACATTTTATTCCATATCCATTCAATCTGTAGCCTATATCATCAGAAGTAGAAAGCTAAAATTGTTATAATTTTCTATAAGTCCTGTATGTATATTTTTATCTGGTTCAGTGGTTTAGTGAGTGTATTGATGCAAATAAATGGTTTTCATTTCAGCTACTCTTCCATGAATTTCCTGGTTGCCATCTGCAAGAAGGAGGGCAGGATGAAAGTATCATGCAGAAGCTATTGCGTGCTATAATGAAGTTCTTCGGATAGATCCAATGGCAGCTGATGGTCTTGTAAACAGTGGAAACACTCTCAAAGAGATTGGTCGTGTTAGCGAAGCAATTCAGGATTATATACAAGCTGTGACCTACCATGGCTGAAGGCCATGCAAACCTTTCCTCTGCTTACAAAGACAGGTATATGGCTATATTTTTGATACCGTGAGGTGATCTATTATTTTTGAATGAAGTTGTAGCTATACATAAGTTTTGCTCAAATTGCATTGCTTTTTAGTAGTGGTCATGTGGAAGCTGCTATTAAGAGTTACAAACAAGCCTTGGTGCTGCGCCCTGATTTTCTAGAAGCTACATGCAATATTTTGCATACCTTACAGGTGCTTTGGTTAATTTTAATTATGCAGTCTCCTATTTTTAGTGGAAAACTTTCTTGTCGGTAATTATTAACCAGTCCTGAAAAAGTTTGGCATGCTACCTTTTCACACCATTGGCATCATACCATTTGGAATAATCAGAGATGTTACAATGCTTTGCCAATTTTGCAAAAAAAATATTGATTTTGTTTATCTTTATTAGTGTGTATGTAGTTAGGAAGACCATGAGAATAAGTTTTGGGCTTTCGGAGGCGTCAGATGTGGAACTCATTGCGGAGCAGCAGATATGGGCGTACAAAGCAAATAAATAAACAATCCATTGAAATTATTGCATGACTAGGTAACTTGTTTTTTTTCCTTTGGACATACAGTCCATTGTTTTGTGTGAATGAAAAAATTGCATATTCTAAGCACAGATTTGCTCATAAAGTAGTACGAGGAGCAGCAGAAATACCCTAAATGAATTGTTTTTTTGGAGATGCCATCTGGTGGTCTGTTTTTGTAACAGATATCTAGGGAGACAGTTGGTGAAGTCAAAAATGTTGTAGACATGCATGAGCGGAAAGCAAAAATGGCACGTCAAGTAGATGCTTTCATTGCTCTACCAGGTTTGTGTTTTTAATACAAGTCTTAAAGCAATTTTGATGAACATAAGTTTTCACAGCTGTATATAATATATATAATATATGAACTGTGTGAATTTGCAAGAAATGTCCAACGTCATTATACAGCTTCTTAAGTCCCTGGTCTACTTAGTCTTTTCCATTCTTTGCACCCTAGGTTCAAAAGATTTCAATAGATAACTTGGATACTTTCATTACAACAAGAACAACAAGAATATGTGCATGGAAAGAAAATTATTTATATTCTTAACCTGAAATGTTCAGGTGCAGGTGCAAGTAAGGCGCTGAGGCTATAGAGGTTGTAGGTAGACACTGAGGTTGCAGGTAGACGCTAAGCCTACAGACAACAGCAGCTGCAAACATCAACATCTTGTCGCTAAATTAGCAACGACATGCACTAAAGTAGTAGGAACGAACTATCAACGAACATGGCAGAACTAGTATATCCATCCACATAAATGGCAAAACTAGCAGAGGCAGTGCTTTTTATAAGCCATACTTCCTATTTCCATTGCAGTATTCATGGCACACCATGCAACATGTAGTTGTAGTGTTTGTTTCACCGTCATGAAAGGTGTAGGTGGCAGTTACAATGTGGTGGTAGTGGAAGCAGGTGGTGGCAGTGGAAACCAAGATGAAGGTTTAGCAATAACATTTTCGTAGCATCTAATAACTTTAAACTAATGCTAGCATTAGTTAAGATTTGATATGTCTTTTGAAATACGAACGACACAAGTTGAATATAACCTATGGTTGCCTCTTCCCCGCCTAGGGACGAAGCCAAATAAGACTGTGAAAGCGATATGAGCCTAAAACTTTAGCAATGAATAATTAGTGACCAACTTATTCCGAATGGTAACTAGCTAAAACTAATGTTAACCCACACTTTTCGATTACTATAGTCCCTGGCCATTGCTAAATGGCAGAGACTAAAAATAATCATATACACTATTAGTCCACATATATTCTAACTCATTTTAAATTTGAAGATATAATTTCTTTCTAGAATAAGCCTGCACTTCAACTATCATTACATTCCATATAGAAAAAATAACAAATAACCATTATTTATAATTGAAGTAATTACTTTATTTTATTTTTGCCACAATCATATCCACCATTAAAGTACAAATAATCCTATAAACCATTGCGGTAAAAATATAAACGCACTGGTTCTGAGTGTAGCCCAATACACATAGACGATCCATGCGGGAGACATTAAATCGGAGAATGGGAGATCAAAAGCTGGTTTGTTTTTTGTTCAAACATAAGAAAATATAAATGGATTTGCCAGAGCACGGTAAGCTAAAGCAAAAGGCATTTTTATTCGGATTAGAAGAAAATTAAGTAAATTTTGAAATATATATCTGAATTTTCTGAGATTTATTATTGATTTTTTTTTTAAATCGAAAATTTTAAATTTAATTATTTCTGTATTTTACAATTCGAATTCAAATTCAAAAAACATATATACCTAATTTTCATGAAATATGTTCAACTTTAGAATACATAACGTATTATATCTCGTACTTTTCTTTTGTTTCCCATACGCTTCTGCGGTTTCTAATTTTCAAATGTTCATTGTTCGGAAAATCTAATTTTTGGGCTCTATAGTAGTCTTATTCGCTAGAGATGTCCAAATAATGTAGGGCATGCATCTGTACTTTTTTCAGAAGGGGCCACAAGCATCCTCGTCTCCTTACGCGCAAAAATTCTTCAACTCGGCCCATGTGCATGATGATGCGCCGAAAATATTCACTTTCATCATGCCACTACGAAATTTCCTCTGCTATCGCTATTATTTTTAGCAAGATGTCCAACCCAGGTGATTTTCCAGAAAAGTAAATGCTCTTAAAGTCAACAGCGAGTGGCCACTACAAGAACAAAAAGCTTCAAATTCAGAGGTCCAGCCAATTCTGAAAAGACAAGAAAGTAAGAGAGGCTGGGCTGTTGCAAAAAGCCATGGCTACGCATTTTATATAAAATCAGCTGTAATAGCCTAATGACGTGTGTGCTCTGGTTCTCACGCGACAGACTAAATTTGAAAGGGAGATATCCCTGAGCCTATATATATGCTGCTGGAGAGTAGCATGTGCATCTGCACGCGGAGCTGAACTTAATATGATGCTGCTATCAGATTTTATTTCAGTGCTTTGGTCAATTTGTTAAAGTATGGATCTTCTCATAAAGTTCAAGCCTTTAAGATTCATTTACTTTTGAATCTTATTGGTGCACATTAGGGTTTCCTCTAATCATTTCCATGGAATAATTAATTTTAATACTAAATATAAAATTTCGATATAGACTATTTTGGTATAAAATGTTTGCATTTTGGATTCGATGTATGCATAACAACTTTTTATTTCAATCTCATATCTATGAAGTATTATTATTTTAGGTAAAAAAATAAATAAATAAGGATGAAGGTTAATAAAATATTTTTTTTAATGATGGAAAAGTTGAGTAATAAAAAATATTATAATATCAATATGAGATAGATTATATAATGATTCAAATTAATTAATTATTTTTTTTTATAATTTTTTATTCACTATCTTGTTATAGTAATTGATTTGTTTTATCACTATTATTAGTTTAGTATTCACCAATCTAAGTTATAATGTTTAATTTAGAAAAACTAATATTTATTTTTGATGTTATTAAAAGAATTATTTTTCAAATATTTGATTGAACCATAATTTTTGAAAGTATAGTCTTTCTGCAGGCTAATAATGTCATGATTTCTGGTTGTAATTGCAATATTTATGGCATGATTTTAAATATTTGTGCCATGATTTTTCATTGTTAAACTTCATAATTAAAATCCTTGAAAATAGCTCATACTCACATTAATAACCTATTTACCATCATTAAAACAAGGATTTCCATAAAAAAAATGAATAGAAATAAGATGGAAATAAATATACCTACCTAAAGTTACTACCTACCATTATTTATGGTTTCTTCAATGCTTTAAGATGTAGAAGTAAAAGTATAAATGTGTCAAACTTAGTAGTGGTTACGACACACCAAAAAGTCAAATTTGCATTTTTTCTAAATGCATAACATCCACTTAAGTGGCACAGACTACCCTACCCTACACCACTTGTTTATATAATATTCATTTATTTGAAGCTCCATGATATTAAAAGAAAGCCTTCATTTTGAAAAGCTTTCATAAATTTATTTTATTTGGTTTTTAATATAAATAATTATTGTCCCAAAGTAGTTCAATTAGTGGATAAAGTCATGTGAAATTTGTCACGAGATCCCTTTATCTGGGTAGTATAACCAAAAATTTACTAGTAAAAAGAAATTACTAGTAATTATGTAAATTTCTATGATTAAAAGAAAAGATACATTTACTAATAGTGATGCATCCGTACGATTTATTCCTTAAAATAGATTGATTCTTCCCGTTGTTCTAAGGATGGACCACAATATTAAATCCTGATTATGTACTTAATCTGAAAAACATCTATCTACATTATGGATCACAAAAATCTTAGATCTAACCAAAAAATACATATAATTTTTTTTTAAAGATCAACTTAACTAAATGTATTCTAATTTTAATTTTAATACATTATAATTATAATTTTAAATATCAATATATTTATTTATATTAATATATTATACATTTCAATATTATAATGAATGGCGCATATAAATACCGTTGGAATGCAATAAACTTAAGAGGTGGATTTAAACTTATAATTGATACTTTTAAGCAACATCAATTTTCGAATTTATTTATACTATGTTATTTTTGGATTCATTTTACATGAAAATTGTACGAATTTTCATGTTAGAATAAATTTAATGAATCAAATTGATATCATTTATTTAGCTAATGTCATGAAACATTTTTACTAAACTCAATGCAATTTATGTTTTCATTTATGTCATAGTACTTATGTTTTCATTTATGTCATAATACAGAGATGTTTAGCTATTTAATTTACACAGATGTAATATCTCTCGTGCCATTATTTTATTTTAAGATTTTATTATTTTATGTTAATATTTCATATTTTATATCTAAGGGTCCTCTTGATTAGACAATTCACAATTAAGGTCGTATATTTTAAAAAATTAACATTGTATGAAGTTTACTTGTTTCGCTATTGACACGTCGATCTTTATAAAATTTAAGAACGACCCGTATAAGATTTGATCTCTATTTTTTTCAGCCCATTCTCCCTTTCCCTCCATATGATCCACTAAAAAAACGAAAAATAAAAATAAAAATTAGGATCTCTACGAAAAATAAAAATAAAAATTAGGATCTCTACGGGTCTTAGGTTGGTTCTATGTGGGCCATATGCACTTTTTCACGGGTTAAATGTGGATAGCCGAGTTTTATGTAGGTTTTGGCGGGTAGGGTAGAAACCGTGGGTATTATGTGAGTGAACTCTCTTACTATAAAACTCGTCAAGACCCATAGGTACTCGCAAGTATTATAAGAGTCATGATACACTTATAAAAACAAATACAAAAAGAAATTGAAGGGTTTAGAAATCGTACTAAGATCCTTGGTTTATAACACTCAAACCTACATGGGTGTAAAATTAATAAGGAAAATAAAACTGAGATAACTAATAAGTTTCCTTACCACTCAGAAGGTTGAATGACTAAGCAAGAAGGATAAATTCCATAGGGTAGCTATGAAGTGAGTGGACATGAATAGGGTAAAGAGTTAGGTCAAGAGATATATATAGAAATACCAAATTTTATGGATCAAGGCATCCAAGATATGCAAGTAGTCCTATTAGAAACTATGAAAATCATGCAAACAAAAATGAAAAAGTACATAAATGAGATTGAACTCCTACTGAGGATGCATGCAGAATGACAAAGAATGTAAGAAGAGAAATACATGATAAATCCATCATTATTAAAAAACCTTAATGATAAATAAAAAATTAAAAACAATGGGAGGAACTATATTATTGAGGAAGGGATTCCAAAGAAAAACAAGGAAGATTTAAAAAGAAAGGAACCACCTACTTTAGGAAATGAACTGTCAAATAAAAACAACATTATTATTATTGGCACTGAATCATCAGGAAATAGTGAACAGAATGAACAAACAATTTAAAAATAAAAGGAACAAGGTAGAAGAAGATAAAAGGAATTTAAGAAACTAAGACCACTATTTTTTTTTAATATTTAGAAGAAAAGTTAGAAGTGTGGTTGAAGAATATCAACAAGAATTTCCATGTTTATCAATGTTCTAGCAACCTAAAAGCTACGCTAGATACTTACTAGTTAAACAATCAAGCCAGTGTTTGGTGGAAAAGTAGCAAAACAATGAACATAATCAAGGAAAAGGAGATGACATGGAAACAATTAAAGGAATCATCTAAGAAATAGTATTTACGTCAAATATGCTTCGATGAGAGAGATAAGGAGTTTCATGAATTGACATCGGGAAGTATTAGTATAGATTACTCCACGACCAAGTTTTAAAGGTTGTTGAGTATGTACCCTACCTTCAGGGAGAAAATAAAGAGGCACATGGGTACCTGAGTTTCTTACCCTCGTCCTACCAGAATCAAATGGAATTTGACAACCAAAATACAATGTGGCAAGTTGTAAGAAAAGGAAATTGTGCCATCAAGAATTTATTCAGAATACATAACAATACAAACCATGGTATACTAATAGAAATGAGAGATCATATTTAAGAGAAAAGGGCTTCATATCCCCACAATTGCACATCTGGGACAAAATTTTTCAATGGAATAATTTCTCTAGAAATGTCAATAACCCATTTAGTTCAAAAGGCCACATAGATAAAACATTCAAGAAATGGAAAAGGAATGTTTACTAGGGAACCCCTAAAATGTTGTGAATTTGGAAAACCCTGTTTGCCCTGAAACTGTCCACATAGAAAAGGGAATTACAAATCAAGCATACGCCACATCCAAGAAGTATCAACAGTCAATTATGTAGCCTAAGAAATTCCAAGGATTGATACAACCTTAGACGATCGACAAGAAGAAAATGAATCTTGAATGGTTGAAATGAGTGGTAAGATAAATACTAAATCTATTATGGTTCTTATAGAACTACGTGCTAGTTAATGTTATGTGTCACCTAAGGTATTATAGAGTTATTAGTTAAGAAAAAAATAATACAGAGAAGCATGGCTATTATAGCTATCCACTAGGACATAAAGGAAGGTCACGTATTGGTGTTACACTACACCTTAGAAATGAATGGATTACGAATTGTTTTTTGCCACTCGAACGATATGATGTGTTAATCAACATGGAATATCTGGAGAAGCATATGGTGATTCTAAATTTCTTAGATAAGACCTTTGACTGTGTGGATGATGAGGGAAATGCATGAACAATCAGGGGAATACCCAGGCCCATAATTTTAAGATATATTTTTGTTCTGCAAATGAAGAAGTGTGCTAGTAAAGGCTTTAAAATTTAGGTTGTTTAGTTGATTGCTACAATAATATAAAATCTTAAACCCATTATTGAATAATTTAGCATCCTTAGGGAGTTTAGAGATGTGTTTCTGGAAGAAATTCTAGGACTACCACCTAAACAAAATATCAATTCCACCATAGATTTAACATCAGGGTCGATAACTATTTCCAAGGTCCCCTACATAATGAATATACTAGAACATATCAAACTGAAATTATAAATATAATAATTGTTGGAAAATAATTATATAAGGCTGAGCGTATCACTATGGGGAGAACCAATATTATTTGTAATAAATAAGGACTAAATGTGAAGGATATACAAAGATTATAGGTAGTTAACAAAATGACTACAAAAAACAAATATCCACTACCAGCGATTGATGTCTTATTTTACCAAGTCTGGGGTCAAAAGGTATTCTCTACGATAAACCTGAGGCTCGACTACCACCAAATCATGATTAAAGAAGGACATATTGAAAAAAAATCATTATGAACTCATTATGGACACTACGAGTAAATAGTCATCCGATTCAATCATGAACCAAACACCTTCATATGCTTGATGAACAATTTTTTTAGCAAATATTGTGATACATTTGTCTTTGTTTTATAGACAATATCCCGATCTACTCAAGGAATGAAAATGACAATGAGGAACACTCAAGGTGAGTGCTACAAACTTTTAGGGAGCATCAATTATATGCAAAATTTAGTAAATGTGAATTCTACCATCGGAAAATATAGTACTTAGGGGAGATTATTTCAGAAGAGGGGATAACACTAGACCTTGAAAAGGTGAAAGTCATCATAGACTAGCTAATACCTAAGGACATAACATACATTAGGTATTTGATGGGGATAACAGGGTACTATAGGAGATTTATAGATGGTTTCTTGAAAACTGCATCTCCTATAACTTCATTGCATAAAAAGGGTTGTGAGTTTAACTACACCACTAAACATAAGGAAAAATTCAAAAGATTTAAAATTTAACTTACCACTCCCCCCATATTAAGAATGATGCATCTAAGGATGGATTAGGGGATGTTTTTTCATAGGAATGACACAAGATTTGTTACAAGTCACAAAAATTAAAGGAACATGAAAAAAATTACGCCACCAATGATCTAGAGTTGGAAGAAATTACACATATCATCAAAATGTAGAAAAACTAACTTAATGGGAGATTATTTTTGTTGATCAATGAAACGTTGGCCTAATGCACCTATTTGACCATCCTAACTTAATGCTAGATATGCTCAATGGTTGGCCTTTATTGGCGAGTATGATTTTGAAGTCAAGCACATAAAAGATGATGAAACTAAGGTTGCATACACTCTTTGTAGCGGAAGGAGCCTACTACATGCCACATATGCAAGTCAATATTAAAGATATATACTAGTAAAAGTTATAAAAACATACAAAAATGATGAAACTTGCCATAAATTAAAGAAAAAATGTGCAAGAAAAAAAAAGAAATTTTTTTTACTAAAGGTTGGGAATGTAATAAAAAAAATTGATAACATACAAAAACAAATTTTATATACCTTATAGTATATTTATATATTCTTTTGGATGAGTTTCATAATATCCCATATTTGGGACATCCAGGCTATGAGAAAATGCTCACAACACTGAAGAGGAAGCGTTACTAGCAATAATCAAGAATCGACATAATAGGGTATATAAAATGATGCATTCACTGGCAGTTTCTTAAATATGAACACTGAAATCCTATGGGGTTGTTGCAACCATTACCCATACTTGATTGGAAATAGGAAACCATCACCATGGATTTTAATACTAGAATTCAGAAGACAACAAAACAACATGACTCAATTATGGTCATGGTCGACAAACTAACCAAAGCGGCCTACTTCACCCCCATAAAGTCCACCTACAAGGATATTATTATAACAAACATTTTTATGGAGATATTTAGATTACATGGGATCCCAAGAACTATGATGTCGAGTAGAGATCCAAAATTTACAAGAAATTTCTTGAAGGGTTTGTTTAGGGGTGTAGGGACCCAACCTAGATGCAAAACCACCTATCATCTTCAAACAAACAAAAAAATATAAAAGAAAAATTGTATTATATAATATATGCTTAGGATGTCAGTTATGGACAAATCTAAGTAGGAGGAATATCTACATTTGGCCAAATTTGCATACAATAATGGGTATTCGTCATCCTTAAAACATATCCCCTTTGAATTTCAATAAATGTAGGGCACCACTAAATTGGGGTAATCTGGTGGATTGGATGATGTTAAGCCCATATATTCTCAAGAAATTAGAATATGTTCTACAAGAGGAAAAGGAAAATTTAAATATAGTACTAGATAGAAAAAAATGTTACACAAATATAAAAAGGACACCATTGGAGTTCAACATAGGAGACCATGTATATTAAAGGGTTAAGCTAAAAATAAGTGAAAGTAGGCTAGTAAAAAGTGCCAAGTTAGCATAAATATATTCTGGGGCATTTAAAGTATGGACCCGAGTAGGCTTCGTAACCTACTAGCCGACAATGCTGGCAAACATCAGTGTACACACTTTTTTTCATGTTTTTGTTTTAGAAAAATATGTACGTGATATGGCTCATGTTGTTGATTGGAATTTTGTATAGGTGAAGTGAGGAATGTTTTCTAATAAAGCTGCTATGCATTCTCGATAAACGGGAGACCAAGCTTTGTAATCGAGTCATCACATAAGTGTGTTGTGGAAGAACTACAACCTTAAGGAGGCTACTTGCAAGATGGAGGACATAGTTAGGGAAGCATATACATATGTGTTTTAGATCAAGATTTTTAAATAAACATTGAGGATGATATTGAATATTAGAGGGGAAGAAATGTAATTCCCCAAAAATTTAATAATAAAAAAGGATATGAGTTATTATTTTAAATTATGACATCTATACGGGTGGCAAAAATTGTAATAAATATTGGGTGTGGAGCCTAATTATCTTCTCAATTCAGAGGTCTCATTTAGGCTGCATTTGACCTGAGTTCCTAACATGGTGGAAACATTGATCATATGGTCGTTATCTAAGCCATTCATTAGGTGAATGATATTACGATAGAAGTTGTATAAATTTAGGATTTTTTCCCTAGAAGGAAACCCTTAGTTTATATGGGGGAACTATATTGTGGTTTTAGATTATTATTCTATGCAATAAATAAATATGACATTGTGTGAGAGCGAAGAGGAAATTACAATGGATTTGTTGTACGTTGTGTATCTTCATTTTGCTTGATAATATAAAAGGAATGCCTAGTTGTTTCTCTATCGATGTATAAAAAATTGGGTGAACCACATATATCTATGTCTCTCTTGTTTTATGCTTTTCTGTGTTTGTGATTTCGTAATATTTTATTTTATCCATTTCTCTATTAATCAATTTCTAACAATAAATATCGCAGACAACTTTATATCAGTAATAATAAATAAATAGATACAAGCTGATGAGAGACATTAATGAGTATTAATTGTGATTTTATAGAAGAAGAATTTTCTTTACAGATGGAAAACTATGAAATATGAATGGAAAGTCCGAGAAATAGATTTCTCTAAAGGGAAATTTGGATGGGGGACAAACGAGAAATTATAAGCGGCCACCTAACACAAAGGGGATATGGCCTGACAGTAGAACAAGTACTATGCAGTAAATAACTATTAGTGGGAGATTTTCTACGTGCTATGAGGCTAGGGGAAATCAACACTAAGAGCATAAATATCTAAGAAAGAGGAAGGAGTCTCAAGTTGTGGGAGCATAGGCGAATGTGTTAGGCTAAGACTATATCTGCGAATTCCATAATCTACTACATGAAGGTGAAATCTATAGAGATATTAGCAAGATGAGGAATTCATATTTATAAAATCATAACCTAGACTTACGAGTTTGACAGTAAAGATATTTGCCTTATCGATTGACTATAGATGAGTGGAATGTCCCTCATCAACATATATTTCCCTATCTAGTTAAACATTTGCTAGTCCTTAATGTGTGTGTTACAGTCGTGGTCTTAATTGGCATGATTAGTTACTTTTAATGTTATATAAAATATATCTTTAATCGTTTACCAATTCATTAAATTAAATTGTTTGGAATGATATTTTCCTTTCAAGTACTTATATAGGACTAAAATCATTTAGGCTTGATTGTGAAATTATTGGAATGATTTTGCAACCTTTTTTTGGATAAATATAATATCTCAGTTATGAATAACAAAGTTATTGATCACATGAGAACTATTACCTAAAAGCGAGAAATCTAATTTTAAAAAACCCCAAAAAACATGAAAAAACAACATGAAAATGAAAAGTGTTGATCTTGGAACAACACTTTTTTATTTCAGAGTAAATTTTCAACATTTTTTAAAATTGAAATAAAAGCCATTTTTTTGGTGCTAAAAACACCCTAAAAATGAAAAGTGTTGATGCTAGAATAACGTCCTTTTTTTCAGGGCAAAATGTCAACATCTTTTAATAATGACGCCAAAGATAAAATATCATGACTCTAAAAAACCTTAAAATTCCAACAATAGGGATGACATTAATGATAAAATATGACGTCTCTGAAAAGTCTTAACATTCCAACGATATCCAGGCATGGTATTAAAGATAAAATATCATGTCTCTGAAAAGTCTTAAAATTCCAAGGATACCATTAAAGATAAAATATCACCTTTATGAAAAGCCTTAAAATTTCAACAATTTTGAATCATGGTGTTAATATTCTTTTAAAAAATTATTACCATTAAATTTATATTAACCATTTTTCTTTTATGTTTAATTTATTAATAACATTTTATTAAATATAATATTTCTTTTATATAATGTATTGAAGT